>PVIA01007433.1:0-83322 GCA_004024845.1 Tonatia bakeri
GGTGCAGCCACTGTGGAAAACAGTTTGTTGGTCCCTCAAAAAGTTAAAGAATCACCATATGACCCAGCGGTCTCACTCCTAAGTCTATATAAAGAGAAAAGGAAACATGTTGTAAAGAAACTTGTTTAAAAGTTTATAGCAGCACTATTTATAATAGCCAAAAGGTGGAAACAACCCAAATATCGATCCATGACAAATGAATGGATAGATTGTGAGACACACACATATACACACAAAGGGATATTGTTTAGTCATAAAAGAACAAAAAGCCGATACATGCTACAACTTGGATAGCTTTGAAAACATGTGCTAAGTGAAATAAGCCATATGTAAAAGGACAAACATTGTATAGTTCTACTTATGTGAGGTACCTAGGGCCGTCAGATTCATAGAGACAGGAAGTAGAACGGTGGTTGCCAGAGGCTGGGGGTGTGGGAGAATGGGGAGTTACTGTTTCCTGGGCTTAGAGTCTTAGTGTTGGAAGATGAAGACTATTGCAGAGATGGATGGTGATGATGGCTTCACAACAGGGTGGATTTGCTTAGTGACACTAAACCATATACTAAAAAATAGTAAAATGGCAAGCTTTATGATTTTATATAGTTATATATATACATATATAAACATTTTACTAAATCAAGTATGATTTCTC
This sequence comes from Tonatia bakeri, assembly GCA_004024845.1. Taxonomy (NCBI): domain Eukaryota; kingdom Metazoa; phylum Chordata; class Mammalia; order Chiroptera; family Phyllostomidae; genus Tonatia; species Tonatia bakeri. The sequence goes on from PVIA01007433.1 coordinate 653, forward strand.
GATTTTACTAAAATCAAGAAAGTAAGACAAAAAGGGAACAAAGAACTACATGCTACAATATGGATGAATCTTGAAAATGTGCTAAGTGAAAGAAGCCAGACATGAAAGGTCGCCTGTCGTATGGTTGCTTTTATACGTTTCTACTGCACGAATTCAGAGAGACAAAGCGGAGTAGAGATTACCAAGAAATGAGGAAGCAGAAAATGGGAAGGGATGATTTAATGGGTATGGGCTGTGTTTATGGGGTGCTGCAAACATTTTTGTGGTGATACACTATTATGAATACAGTGAATATTAAATTCAACACTTTAAAATGATTAACTGTATGTTACGTGAACTGAACCTCACTGTAACATATGCATACATGCACACACATGTAGGTCGAACAAAAGACATCCTACTGTGTCCACCATGTCCCTTTGTGGACCTTTGGTATCTGCCTGTTACTGTGACATATACCAGGTGAACCATCAGGGTCTGGGAAGAAAATTTTTATTTTATCTTTTTAATTAAAAATAACTTGTTTCAAATAGTATATGCGTATTATAGATTGTTTAAAATGCAAATATATATAAGGAAATAAAAATACCTTATTCCTATTCCTCAGATTGCTGTTAATAGTATCTTCCATTTTTTTCCAGAGAGTATGCACACATGTCCTTTCTCTCCCCCTCTCTGTGTGTGCACACATATCAGGTCTGTCCAGAAGGTGTCCAGCCAGTACTATGAAAAATAGACACATTTATTGAAGAAGATAAAAGATATAAGAAACATTGTACATAGGACAATGTTACCTCTGTCCCCTTCAAAGTAGGCACCTGGGGACCTCACACAGTTCTCCCAGTATCTCTTCCACTGTTCCAAACACTGCAAAATCCTTTGTTGGAATTGCCATCAGCTGCCCTGGCATTTTCCTGAACCTCATTGACAATCTGAAATCTCTTCCCTTTCAAAGGTGGTTTTACTTTTGGGAAAAGCCAGAAGACACAGGGCATCAAATAGGGGCTGTAGTGGGGCTGAGTCACGTGGGTGATTTGATGTTTCACAACAAAAACTCTGTATGAGACGTGATACATGAGTGGACAGGATGTCACCATGAAGCTGCCAATCACCAGTTGCCCATAGCTGCTGCCATTTTCCTCATCTGGCACATCTCAACTCATGAAGAACATTGAGGTAGTACTCCTTATTGTTTGGCCTGGAGGGGCGTACTCATGATGGACAACACCTTCCCAATCAAGAAACACAGTTAACATGGGCTTGATCTTGCTGCGACTTTGCTGTGCCTTCTTCGGGCAGGGAGAACCAGGCGACTTTCATTGGGACAACTGGGCCTTTGTTTCTGGGTCATAGCTATAGATCTACGATTCACCTCCAGTTATGGCCTTCTTGAGGAAATCTGGCTCATTGGTAGTGGTTTGAATCAAATCATTAACAATTACTACACGATGTTTTTCTGCCCTGGTAACAGAAGCTGCGAAATGAATTTTGCCATGACACATTTCCTGCCAAAATCCTGTGTCAAAAACTCAGACACGGTAGTTTTTGAAATCCCTGGATCAGCTTCTAGCTCTCTCATTGTCAGTCGCCCATCTTTGTTGATTGCAGTCCGTACATGTTCAACATTCTCAGGTGTTCTGCTTGTTGCTGGCCTTCCTGAATGTGTATCATTTTCAACAGATTCTTGACCATCTTTGAGGCATTTGTCCACACTTTTATTTGTACCGCATTCATTGCATTTTCCCCAAAGGCCTTCCGATTCAACTGAGTCGTTTTCATGATGGAGGAATGTTCAAGCTTAATGCAATGTTTGATGCAGATTCATTGCTCTGCTTGCTCAGTCATTTTGAATGCAATAGCTACACAGTACACATACTCACTGAGTGGCATCTACCTCCCCCACTGACGTACAGTGAAGTCGTCACTGTTCACACATGCACGTTCCAGTCCACTCTCTTTGGCTGCAAGGTTACATCCATGTCACATAAACCAGTCTCCAATGGCTGGACTTTTTTGGGATAAGGTGTTTGTGTGTGTGTGAGTGTGTAACACGTCTTTTTAACCAAAATGGAATTACACTGTAAATTTGCTCAGTTGTTTGGTTGTGATCTTCATCTTTACATATTAACACATTTTAATTTATCTAATAATTAAAATTCAAGTTCCTCAGTGCTTCCAAAATTGTTTATAGTGTAGATAGATTCAAGTTAGGTTTCAATCTAAGACTATGTATTACATCTTGTACCTTATGTTTTTTAAGTCTCTTTTAATTTAATGTGTACCCCTTACCTCCTTTTTTATAACAGTAATTACTTAAGGAAACCCAGTCAGTTGTCTTTTATATTTCATCTTTTTAAAGTGTGTTTTGTTTTATAGGCTTCATAAACACATTAAGTAATAATATTTTGGTGTACACGATCAACATTTTTACTGATAAGGGTACAAGCATCAAAAACATTTGAAGCCCATAGGGAGTTTATTACACTCATTCTTTCAGTTTTCTGTAGGTTTGAAGTTTTTTGAAATAAAACATTAAAAAGTAGAAAAAGTAAACATTAAAAGAGCAGGAAAAGAGTTTAGAAGCTTACTGTTCTAGTGACCATTTCTTCAAAGTGTGGATTTATCAGTTCGGGAGCCCACTGAAGCCTGTGGTGAGGCTGGGAAATGGGCATTTTTCACAATCTCTTTGGTAGTTTGGACGCTCAGGGATTTAGGGAGGTGATACACACTCACAATGTGTGTTTCTGTTATTGCCAGAATGCACACCTTTCTTTGCCTCTTGGATCAGTATTTATCGAGCATGTGCTCTAGACCAGGCACAATGCTACAGCTGGGACCGTAAGGGAGAGCTGGAAAGGCATGTAGAGGCGTCTGCCCCGCCTGCCACACTAACCTGTCACTTGCTCTGACGTTCCTTTGTCAGGATTATGAAGAAGCCGTGCTCTTGCTGTTAGAGGGAGCTGCCTGGGAAGAAGCGCTGAGACTGGTAAGAGAACTTTAAAAGTCCTCCCTGCGTTGGGCACTGGCAGAGCAGGAGTACGGGGGGACAGGGTCAGAGGAGTCCCTTGTCCTTGGAGCTCATGAAGTAGAAGTTCAGGTTCTCAGTCTGAGGATAAGCAGTGCTTTAGAAACCATTTTAAAAATTCTTGATGTTGGGAATTAATTGGTCCTCTAAATGTGAAGTATTACTGTTTTCTACTGGAATAACCTCTGAAAAATATCCTGGTCCCTCTGAAAGCGATGTACTTCTTTTCAAGTATCTTGAATATTTCTTTCCTAAAATTCCTGTCTTCTTCTTTTAGGTATACAAATACAACAGACTGGATATTATAGAAACCAACATAAAACCTTCCATTTTAGAAGGTGAGGGTTATGTTTTTTAATTATCCTCACTCAAGGTTACTTTTTCATTGCTTTGAGAGAGAGGGGAAGCAGGGAAAGAGAGAGACAGAAACATCATTGTGAGAAATACGCTCCATCCAGGGTACATGCCCTAACCGGTGATTGAATACATAACCTGGGTCTGTGTTCTGAGCGGCAGTTGAACCCGTGACCTTTCAGTCTATGGGCCAATGCTCCAACCAGCTGAGCCACACCAGCCAGGGCATTGAGGGTTATGTTTAAATAGGATTTCTCATTTGGAAGTATAAAGATGGGGAGGGGAGGGAAGTGGGAGTGCGCTCCTTGTGTTATTACTTCCGTTACTCATGTGTTATGTGGAGTCAATCAGAATTCTCCACTGGTGTGATGCTTGTTTCTGACCAGGGTTTTTAATGTGCTAACCAGTTAAGTGATAGCACATAAAATATTTGAAGGTTAAAAAGCTATGATAAGGTGGGGTTAAGAATCTTTGTATTTGGGAATAGTTGGTAAACTTGAAAGGAATACGTATATTTTATCTATGAACAGTTTCCTACATTTAATAATTATATTGTGATTATGTTATATAATATTAGATAATACCCTTATTCTTAAGAGAGAGATACTGAAGTATTAAGGAGGGATCACATCCCTCCTTAAAAGTTGCCACAAAAATAAAAGAGAAGAAACAGGAAGCCAAAAATATGGCAAAATGTTAAGAATTGGTAGTCTAGGTTCTCTGTGGGGGTTATGTATGTATGTTGAACGACTGCAACTTCTATGTAAGTCTGACGTTTTTTCAAAATAAAAAATGAAAAGAAGAACCTTTGCAAATTTAGTTGGTGGTTCCTAGAAAAGAGATGAATGTTCTTAGTTCTGGAATGCTCTGGTGGCCCTGTGACCCCTTATAAGCAAGGCTGAAAAGAAGGGCATCAGTTTGACTTCTGGAAACTTGGGGGAGTTGGAGGGTGATTTTCAGCTCTACCATTTTTAGCACAGTCTACCGTGTAGGTGACGTCTGGCCTTCCTGACAGTAACATGTATTCACATTCGTACCCTGCCTGCTGCATCCTCCCTCATCCTACTTAAAACTGCGGGAGTGTTCTTTCTGTATCAGAAACTTTAGGTACCCCTGCCTGAGTACCAAAAGCATCCTTCCTGGCCCTACAGCAGTCCCATAGCCAGCTCTTCCTTAAATTGTCTCCACTGTTGAGAACCTAGAAAAATGCTAACAGGTCATCTGCATAGACAGGCCTAACACCTGTGTTTGAGATGCATTTCAGTGACTTTCTCCTTTTTTTGTTAACAGCTTCCTGTGCACTCCTTTTATTTGCTAGTCCTGTTTTGGGTTAGGTATCAAGTCTTTTTTAGGTGATTTTGTACATTTTGTGGTAGGGAGTCTTCTAGGATGACGTTGATGAGCTGTAAGATCTGAAGTTTTAGTATCTAGTTCATTCTCTTAAAATGACGCAGGTTAATACTCATTAAGAAAAAAATATCGCGTGGAAAACCTAGTAACCTGTTTCTTTCCATTCAATTCCAACTCCCTCACTCCTGCCACTCTACTTTCTCTCTGTGTGTAACCATCACACTGAAATCAGTTTCCACCCCCAGCCCAGAAAAACTACATGGCCCTTCTGGACTCGCAAACAACCACATTCAGTCGTCATAAGAAACGTTTGTTGGTGGTTCGAGAGCTCAAGGAGCAAGGGCAGCAGCGCGTGCATCTGGGTGAGTGTTACGGGGGGCTGGGGTGGACGACAGCATCGCACTTTGTCTTAGCTGCATATTGTGCCTCCGGCAGCATGAGTCCTCTGTCGTGGGGAAGTCCAAGGCCTCTGTGAAAGCCCTCGGGGGCTGTGTATGTCTGTCCGTCCGTGTGTGTCGGGAGGGCTTGGACCAAGCAGGACCAAGCACAGGTGGGAAGAACTCTGCCAAACCTTCCCCCCACACCCCACTAGAGTGGTTGACTACTGTGTTTTACAAAGTCTCCTCATTTCTAAAAGTTATTTTGCTTTAAAAAGAAAGAGAAGACTAAACAGGTTTGGGACTGGCGAACTGGTATGTGGTAATAATAACTATTTAATATTATCTCATTTCATTTTGAGATCGACTTTGTAATAAATTTCATGTGTCCTTAGATATGCCCTGGTTAACGCTAACCCACTTACCCGACCCAAGGTTAACCACATTAGCAGGGAGTTTTCATTCTGCACCTGGTTCTTCTTTTCTAGATGATGAGGTGGCCCATGGTCGAGAGTCTGACCTCTTCTCTGAAACCAGCAGTGTCATGAGTGGCAGCAACATGAGTGGCAAATACTCCCACAGTAACTCCAGGATATCAGCGTACGTATCACATTTACCCCGCACACCGACCGCCCTGGGGAAGTGGAGAAAGTGCAAGTAACTGGGTCGGTTTTCCACTGGGATGTTGCAGCAGGAGCCGGAGGCCAGGACTCGCCCAGTCATCTAATAGATTAGACTCAGTGTCCAGATATTTTCTGCTGAAGCTTCATGGCCTCTGGGCTTACCCAGTGCCCACAAGGACCTTCCACCCAGTACTCAGTTTATAAAACATCTGATTTTACTCATTTAACACATAGTAAGTGACTGTTATGGGTGGGCATGGAAAAAAATGAAAAGATTTTAGTCTTCAATTCAGAGGCAGGGTTGGAAGAGGTCACAAATATAAGTCACTTTTACTCAGAGTAGCAGTTCATAGAAGTGTTTCTTGAACATCCATATGAACACTGCTAGTTGTAGTGGAGGTTATGAAGCACTTTTAAGGAGGTGTGAGTTGAGAGCTATTGCCTTGGGAGACCTAACAGTGCAAGATTATGTATTTAAACTGAATTGTTCTTGAGGATGTGGGAGGCAATCAGATAGTGCAAGAAAGGCAGTTAGAACTGGGCTTTTAAGAGCTGGGTTGAGAGAGTCCCAGATGAAACAAATGGCATGTTAAAGACCTCTGAGACAGGAAAGAATATGGGATTCGTGTATACTTTATTATATTCAAATCCCAATGTAGTGTATCTGTGTCTTCTTATTTAAGCTTTATTTTGTCACCTTTAAATTTGTTTTTCATTATAAAATTCAAATTCGATGTTGTATCAAGGCCAGGGTCAAGGCCAGACTTAACTTTTTAGGGTTTTCCTTATTCCTGCCTGTAAGACTGGCCTCTCCCCATTTTATTTTTTCTGGCCCTTTAACACCTCATCGCCATTTCTCCCAAGCATGGAGTCATCTGTAGCCACCTGGTTTCTCAGAAAGTTGGTGGCCAACAGGCACATTCATTTTAATGTGTCCAGCACAGGGAGAGCCCTTGTAAGACATCTCTCCAATTCTCAACAGGCGGTCGTCTAAAAATCGCCGCAAAGCAGAGAGGAAGAAGCACAGCCTCAAAGAAGGGAGCCCCATGGAGGAGCTGGCGCTTTTGGAGGCTTTGGCTGAAGTGGTGCAAGGTGCTGAAAAACTGAAAGGTATTTGCCCGATACTGACCGACGATTCCTGCCCACAGACAGATGGTGAATGGACTGCGCAGACAGATAGACAGACACAATTCAGTATCCAGCAAATACACAATTTTCCCAACTTGAGGAAAGATGAAAACTCTCAGTAGAAAGCGACATTTAAGGGCACAGTCCTGAAAGAACCCTCCTCAGCTGACAGCCTAGAAGCCTCTTTCCACTGGCATCGTGTACATGCAGTGCCAGCGTGGGAGAGCTTAGCGCCATGGGAAGGTCAAGGTCAAGGACTATGGAGATGCCACGTTCTGCTTGGGGCCTCAGTGGGTGTGTCTTTCCCTGTGTAGTGGATATGTTGAATGACTCCGGCACGGGGAAGAAACAAGAAAATATGAGAGGTGGCAACTGTCATATGATGCTACATGTTTTTCTGTAAGAAAGGAACTGTGTTATGATTCTAGCTTGGAGCTGAGGGCACACCTTAACACCCCTTCCCATTTCTGTTCCCTAGATGAAATACGCTGTATTTTAAAGGTGCTCTTTCTCTTTGAGTTTGATGAGCAAGGAAGGGAATTACAGAAGGCCTTTGAAGATACTCTGCAGCTAATGGAAAGGTCCCTGCCAGAAATTTGGACACTCAGCCACCAGCAAGATTCAGCTACACCTGTAAGTTTTCCTCAAAGACAAAATGTGCATTATTTTCATCAATTCACAGGTTGTTAACACTCACACAGTCTCTTGAAAGTCAAAGCAAAAGACTTTCCTGTTTTTAAAACATAATATGCCATAGTTAAATTATCTGAGGTGTATGTTTAAGCTGTCATTAAGATTTATAGTTGATTAATTATACAGTGACTCATACACCTTGGCTTAGATTATGTTTGCTTTGATTTCTTCTCTCTGCATGGGACAGCTGTCGTGGAGAAGATGGGAAAGTCACGCAGTTGTCCCTGGCCTTCAGTGGGATTGGGTGCGAAGAGGGAGGTGTTCAGACTTGTGGGTGGCATCGGAGTTTTTTAAAGGAGTCCCAGACCATTGCCTTTCCTTTTGTTTTATGCAAAATTTGACTTGTTACTTCTGTGTTGTTATGATGGTCCTTGCTATAAATTATGTTTAAGGTTGTTTATGTCCCATCCAAAATTATAATGTATTATCATCTATTTATTGTTTATACCTCTGCTCAGTCTCTCACAACTCCAGTCTCTTAAGACTTTTGATTTAGATTCAGAAAGGCAGTGTGTCAGTCAGAGCCTGAAAAGGAAAACAAAACCCTCGGCTGCTTTTTTATCAGAGTGAATGTAGTGCATGGAACTGCTGAGACAAGACTCGGAGGACTGAAAGGAAAAAGGGGACCCCTCAGAGGAGGAACACTTAGATGGGAACTGTGGGAAGCTGCTGCAAGAACAGAAGGAAGAGTTTGGGATCATCAGAATGTAGAAGTTGACAGGTGGGGCCCTACTGTGCCAGTTCTTGATTCTCAGAGAAGAGGGTGCCAGCCAGCTGGTGCTGGTATCGCTCAGGCGACACAGTGAGGCTGGTTCGAGGTGCAGAGAAGTAAAGAGACAGTGGATGAACAGCTGCTGGTCGCATAAAGAGCTGTGAATACTATTGAACGGGAGGAAGCAAATGAAGGAGGAGATCCTTCTCCCCCGACCCTGCACTCTCCCTCTGGTGACAAGTGGGGATAGTGCTTCCCCTGGAAACCTCATGACATGTGTTAAACGTTAGATAAAAGGGTAGATGAAAAGGCATCTTAACACACCATAAAAATAAACTAAGAATCGTTATTCTCACAAATACTTGAATTTACTGTAATAGGTATTTCCTAGAAGAAATGTGATCACCTTTAAAACTCCAGTGATTTCAAAGCTAATGATTTATAATGCTTCCCCATGCCCTCCCCCACCTATTCAGACCATATGACCTTTATGAATCTTGTAGGGAAAATGTCCAGCAGTATTGGGGTTTTGTTTTGGTGGTTAAAGTGTGATAATGGCCTATGTGCAGGGCACCGTGAGTCATGTGTGAGTGCTTGGGGCACCGACACCGCTGCTCGGGGTGCCGCCATGGGACTGCCCGCGCTTCCCTGTGCAGACCCTAATGCAGGCAGAGGGCCTGGCGTGTGCTCGCCCAAGCCTGTGCAGTGCCTTGTTTTACCTTGAACACACATGCGGAGTTTCCACTCTATTCCATGATACGCACCTTCCTATCCTTGATAAAAATTCCCACAGATCTTTGAATACAGTTTGATACTCTGTGTGTTTTATAGCCTCTTGTACTATTTTCTCTCCCCTCAGAGGGAGAGAAAGGCTTGCTCATTTGTAAGGGATCAGGCATATAACATTGTAGATCTTCTTCCTTCTTCCTTCTTCTTCTGGAAAGCAATGAGATTTCATACATACATGTACACGGGAACCCCACGTACAGGAGACTCTGAGACCTCACGTACAGGAGTGGCTCCCAGATTTTCTTTTTTTTTTTAATCCTCATCATTACCTTGTTCTGATAGAAAGGAGACTTAGAGGTCTGAGTTGAGACTGGAGAAACGGGCAAATTGAAGTCATGTAGGAAGAGAGAACTACTGTGTGTGATGCCTTAGCAGTGAGCAGGACGGGCTGTTGATTGGTGGCGGAGATCTGGCCATCAGCGTTGCGGACGTCAGCAGTCTTTGCTGACACATCCCCTTTCTCTTTAGGTTCTGGGCCCCAAGTCTACTGCGAACAGTATCATGGCCTCTTATCAACAAGAGAAGACGTCAGCTCCTGTTCTCGGTTAGTATTTTTTTCCTTCTAAAGTATTACAGTTCTGAGCAGATGGAGTATCTTCTGTGCGTGTTGAGAAGTCCAGCAGTATGAGGTGACACTGGGTATTGACTGCAGTCTCCCCTCAATTCTACAACTGTGTCTTCAGTAAAATCAGTTTAGTGCTTCTGATGCTGGGAACCTGGAAGGGGTGGAATCCAACGTGACATTAAATGTATAATTTTTTTCTCAGTTGCCCTGACATGTGCTTATCATTCCAATGGCATATTCTTGTCCATATGGGCACATCACAGTTGAAGTTTGAGTCTAAACTTCACATATATTTTACATATGTAAATTTTACACATGTTAGATTTATACATGTATTTTAAATATTCTCCTGAATCATGATTTTTGGCTGTTGGCAGTTGCATGTTTGTGTCTTGGGGATGTTTTCATGATCCTGAAGAGCTGGACCTTTGTAATCATCTTCAGGACTGACAGTGTAATTTGAAAGCAAATCCAAAGGACATTGTTTGTTGAGGGGAGATGATTCTCAGTTAGATCACACACCCGTCCAAACTGGAAGTCTAAAAGGCTTTCCTTTGAAGGTTGACTGGAAACTCTTGGCAAACCAGTTCGGTACCTGAGTGTTCGCCCTTCAGGTGGATTAACCGAACATGCCCATCTCGTGGCTTTGAAAAGTTAGCACTGTGTTTAAAATGGTGGTTTTTACTGCTGCTGCTTGCATTTTCTAGCACGTGACAGGCAGCAGCCTGACGTGTCCTTTTTTAAATGCTGTACTGTAATAGCGTTTTGACAACATTTGGAGCAGCCTTGGAGGGGTCAGATTAAGTTTAATGACTTACGTTGCTGCCGAGAATAAACAGCGAACTGCCTTCCATCCCAGCTCAGCTCACGGGTCTGGACGGTGGCTGCTGCGTCACCAGCTCCCTTCTTCCTGGGAAGCCGCTGTTGCTGTCGGTCCCAGAGCGTACTTATTTCCGAGACGCTACAAAATTCGTCTTAGACCTGAGGCAGTTTAATAATTATTTAATTTGTGCTCTGTCTAATCCAGTAATTTCTGCCCTGTTTTCCTCCTTGCTGGTCTGATGCTGACCTTTGGGTCAAGTTCAGGCACACCTTTCCCTGGAGTGTTCTAGATGGTTTTATTTGTCAAAGAGTACTTCCATTTTCTGGATGAGCCTTAATGCGTATAATATTTTGAGGCTCCTCATTATATGAATACGTATTATCAAGGCCCTTGTGCTTACAAGATTATGTAGGAAAAGAGAATGCCAAAAGGGGCAGATGAACTACTCACAAAAGGAGTCCCACTCAAGTATCCGCCAGTGAGCCCTGTCCAGCTAACAACAGCAGTGAAGCACCCTCACACATCCCCACGTGTGGGACTATGACTTGACGGGGCATTCTCCTTGATTGTTTCGTGTTTACAGTGCAGTGAAATGGCATGCAGATCGACTCACAAGTCTTGCAAAAATGCAGGATTTTATAAAATGGATTGTAGTGTTATCAGAAGTGCTTAACTCATAGCTGAGCTGGACTTGTTATAATTGCTAACAAATAAGTGATTCAAATGAGAATGATTTGACTGTCAGAGGATTCAGAAGAGCCCCTGGAAAGCTGGTGAACCCTTCCTCGTGTTTTAGTAGCAGTCCCTCATTCTGTGCTGTGACACATAGACCCAGGAGTGTGGAAGGTGCCCGTCCCGCTGCCACACCGCTTGTCAGAGAACCTGCTTCCCAGCCAAAAGCCAGTGCTGGCTGTTTACTCTTAGTTAAGTCTAGGAATCAAACATCGTCATGGTTATGCCTGATTTTTTAATAAGATAGAATATATTTTCATAACTTGTTTTTTAAAAAAACAGATAAAGTCTCAAAGTTTAATCACTAGTCAACATAAAATTGTGGGCCTTGTTGACAGTGAATTTATTTAAGTCATCTTTTCCAGTATAAGTATTCTTAAATAAGCAAAATCTCCTGTGGTCTCCTTATTGATATATTTTTTTGTGTGGGCCACTAGCGAGCAGAGATTGCATGTGAAATTATAAAACTGATATTATTAGTAGGAAAATCTGGAATATGTTAAAGAAAATTAAAGTTTGATGATTTCTAATCATGCGTAAATGTATGTGTATTTATGTATAATATGAAAACCATGTTTTTAAAAACTTTCTCAAGCATTTTTTTCACATTGTTAAATATTCTTAAAAATAAGTTTTAATGGATATGTGGCTCCCACATATAGATGTACTGTTGGAAGTTTATCAGGAGCCTTGCTAAGACAGAACGTCTTTATGTATACATATTTTCTTATATCTCTGCTTCCTATATATGATTCTTGCCTTGGCTGGTGTGGCTCAATGGATTGAGTGCTGGCCTATGGACTGAAAGGTCACTGGTTCGATTCCAAATCAGGGCACACACCTGGGTTGCAGTCCAGGTCCTCCACTGGGGATATGCAAGAGGCAACCAATCAGTGTTTCTCTCCCTCTTTCCAAAAATAAAAAAATAAAAAATAAACCTGTATATGATTCTTGTTTAGGTAAGAGACTCCACAGATCTAACTAAAATAGGGACATTTATATTGATCATTGCATTTGTAGAATTTTTAAAAAATATTTATTTACTTATTTTTAGAGAGAAGAGAAGGGAGGGAAAAAGGGAGGGAGATAAACATCAATGTATAGTTGCCTCTTGTGCACCCCCTACTGTAGACCTGGCCTGCAGCCCAGGCAAGTGCCCTGACTGGGAATCAAACCAGCGACCTTTGGTTTGAAGGCTGGCACTCAATCCACTGAGCCACACCAGCCAGGGCAATTTGTAGAATCTTTTTTATCAGAAAGTATTTTCTTTCCTGTAACTTTACTTACTGAATACATGCCACCAAGTTTCTTTTACTCTTACAATTGAGGTAAATGTTACATACAGTCAAATGTATATTAGGTATACAGAGTTTGATGGGATTAATCTAATATGGCCTTGAAACTACCACTGCCACCACCATCTGAAACATAGAGCATTCTTTGACTTTGACTCACTGGGTGGGCATTTTTCTCCAGCTCTCCCATGTGCCTGAACTTGTAATGGAATTCTGCTCCCGGGGCAGACCTCCAGGCTGTGTTTGCTGGGAGCAGAGGTTGTAAGGTACTAGAAATAACCCTCATTCTGATGGTCGTGTAGGTGCAGAGCTCGGTGGCCTAGCTTCAGGTGAGAGTTACTGCCTCAGCTTCCGCAACAAGAACCAGTGTGCTCTATCACCGTCTCCTTCCTTTTTACTAGGTGCTGAGCTTTTCATACCCCCGAAGATCAACAAAAGAACCCAGTGGAAACTGAGCCTTTTAGAGTGACGGATCCTATTCAGGAGGACCCTGCCAGAGAAGACCGTCTTTTTTCCACTCCTCACTCCTCGAGGCCTGGCTGCTGAGAACTGGGAAGAGTGAGACGATGCTCTGCCCCCTGTAGCATTGCCGAAAGCTGCTCTCTCTGTCCAGCAGACCGCTGCAGATGCCAAGCAATTCTATTTTCTTTTGTTTTGCATAGAGTTTTAATTAGCGAAACTTTAATCTTTAACCAGTATAGCATCATTGTGTACGAATTACTGTTCTTTTATTTAGTACTGTTGAAGAGCACATTTCTGGTATTTATGGTGATCAGGAGATGGAGTTTCATTCCCAGTTTCATGTCTGATTCATATTGGGACCTTAGACAAGTCACATAATGAACCTGTGCCTCAGTTAACTGGGAATAATGATTCATGACTTCTACCTCAAACATAGGAAGAAAAGTACTGTTTTTTAATTGCTTTATGTTCCTGGAGGAGAGCATTATATATAAACAACATGGCTGTTAGTACTACTAATATTTGGCACATTTAATCACTTGACGTTTTCGCCTTGAACTAAAGCAGAATAAAAAGCTACATCTATCCTTTGAAAGTCCAAGGTTTCCATGCTAACAGCTGTGACTTTGTAATATCTTACCTGGACGTGTGCTTCCAGTTACAACTGGGTGAGCCTCCTGTCACTGCAGTGTCCACAGGGACTGTTTGCACTGCCTGCGGGTTTTGCGCCAGAGTCAGCAGAACAGACTAGAATCCCTGAGACGGCACCGTGCGCGTTTGTCCCAGCGCCGTGGCGCGCACGGTTGTGAGCCACTCCTTTTATTCCAGACACAGCTTCTGTTAATGTAATGTTGTTGTCAGGGTCTGCAGACCACTTCATTTATTTTTCAATATGGTACTTAACTGACCTCTGTCTTTTAGTTATTTTCTTTGAAAGAAATGTGAATGTTTTCTCTTTTTGGTCAGTCGAGAAAAAGCTCATGTCATTTTGACAATAGTTTTGTGGCTGATTCTTAGGTAAGGTTAAAAATTTATTTCATGCCTTTAATACCAGAATCAGACCTTCATTACTGTGTATCAACAAACAGGAAATGCTGCTTTTGATTCTCAGAGTATCGATATATCCAGAAATGTAATGATGACTTTTCTTAATGTAGCAAAATGTTAGCTATAGAATCTAGGTGTGTTCACTGCATAATTCGACTTTTCTGTGTGTCTGAAAATTTTTACAAAATACTAGAAAAAAAGGATATAAAGATATATTCTGCTTTGGAGAAACTGCCTTTTTGACTGGCCCCCATATGGATTTGCTGTAGTTAAGTGCCCAGCACTGAAAGGCTGCAGTGCTTGGTGACGCCCCTTTGGCCCCGGGAAATGAGCGTGGTGACTGGTCTCCGTTCCAGTGAGCTGGAGTGGAGGGTCCCCTGCTGAAGGATGGGCAACACAAGGAAATGTGTCTGGTGATCATAGTGGGACTTCACGGATGATCATTTTTCTTAAAATAACATGCTGAAGCAACAAGAAGGAATTTGTGTGAACTCTTTCAGTTCAAATTACTGTCAATTACTCTCTCTCTGATGGAAGCAAGATGGAATTTTTTTCATTTGGAGAAACAGCAGGCAGGAGCAGACCTTCCAAATTGAAGGCAAAGTCAAGGAAGAATTCATAGTGAAAAATGCAGTGTGTGGGAAAAACAGAAATCCTGGGAGTGATGAATACTTCATTTGGGGGAAAGATTCTGTCTAGTTCTAGAAAAGAGTGTATAACTCCTCCCCCAAATTTGGACTCTGTCCCAAAGCAAGTTCATGCTGCAATGAGCTAAAAGCCTTCATTATTGTGTTGGTTCCATTGAGTCAGCATTGCTCAGCCGCTCCAGACATGAAGAGGTAACTTCCAGAGGACCGTCTCCCAGACTCAAAGTGCGTTTTAAATTTCCACTCCTTGAAAAAAAAGAAAACCCAAAAAAACGAAGGCAGGAGCTGATGTTTGTATCACATCTTTGTGAGCCTAGCTTGGTGTCATTTCTTAGCACCACCACATACAACGTTTGTAAACATTTTCCCCATACATACATATATACACACGTGCACACATTTGAGGGATTTTTAATGGCCATAATTGAAGAAGGTGTTTTTAAAAATAAATAAAACTGCCGATTTTTCATAATCTAAGGAAACCACAAGTTTGGGAAGCAGACGTAGCTCCCCTCTCGCACTGCCCCTGGGCTGTGCTGGCCCATGAACCTCTGCTTCCTGGACAAGCCCTCGGGAGTCTGGTTGTGCCTGCTTGTTGGTCATGTTTGTTAGCAACTGGGGTCAGCACAAACATCTTAGAAGCTAAGTGACCATGAATACCCAAGGTCCCGAGGACCAGCCAAAACTAGCACTGTGCTAGTGGCAACACTGAAGACCTGCTCTGGACTCCCGTGTTCCCTCTGCTGCCCCGGCACTTCTGTATGCCTCGTGGTAGGCCACTCCACCATTACTCATTTGGCTCTGAAGTCCCAGGAGCTTGATGACCAAGTTCCAGAATAACTTAAGATGTCCTCCTGGCTTGCAGGAAAGAACAAAGCCGCAAGTCCATCCATTGTAGTGTCCTTGGACACAGTCATTTAATCTCACTGACTCTTGCTTTGCTACAGCCTGTGTGCCTATTGGGTTTCTCAGCCTTGGCACTTGTGACACTTTGGGTCATGTCATTCTTTGTTGCAGGGGCTCTCTTGCCTATTGTAGGGCGTTTAGCCACATCTTTGGCCTCTGCTCTCTAGATGCCAGTGTCACATGCTGCCCACTCCTGTTATAACAACCAAAAATATCTTCAGACATTGCCAGTGAACCACTGGGCTAAGACTTCCAAATACTAAAAGCATTCGCTTATTTGTGAAGAAGATTCTTTTTTACAAAGACGTAAGGATCAAGTGAGGGAATTCATAAAAGCTTTGAAAAAGACTATGCAGTTGTTCAGCCTTATATTGATATCTTTCATTTTAAAGATTTATTTTAGAGAGAGAGGAAGGTCAGGAGAGGGAGAGAAACATCAATCAGTTGCCTCTCACATGCACCCCTGATGGGGGACAAGGCCTGCACCCCAGGCATGTGCAGGCCTTTCATTTTGGGGGACAATGCCCAACCAACTGAGCCATGTTGGTCAGAGCTGATACTTTTAATTTGAAAAGACAGTATGATATTTAGGCCTAGGATGGCCTGGATATTCCCATCCTCCGGAGCCGCCTCCCAAACCTCCCCGTCATTAAGACCCTCACTTTTGCGGGGAGAGGTTCTTGACGGGTTATAGACCTTTAAAGGATCTGAAGATAGTATTTCTGTATGATTGTTTTCCTCTAATCCCAGGCTTTATCACCCTGCCAAAGAGGTTCAAAGGTTGAGAATCAACCAAGCTTCAACCCAGCCGTCAGTGAATGTTGACAGTGTTGACATTGAGTGGTTTGGGCAGAAACAGATGAACACACACACCTCCTTCTCATGTCAGTGCCCCCAGCTCCTAGCTGATCTGAGTTGCCAAGCTGCAGGAACTGCAGTGCGTGTCTGTGGCTACCTCCGCTCTCCTGCTCCAGCCTGCTGGTGCCAGCCAGCCGTGCTCATGCACCAGGCCTGGACTCAGAGTCTACCGTGTGTGTCTTTCAGGCTGTCTAGGCAGACCTGGGGGCTATGAGCGCGGTTCTGTAGGGCCTCCTCCCCTGGCATGGTAGAGATGCCGCAGCTCTCCCGTGAGTGCTTGAATGTTTGCCTTCGGAGGGGTGGGGGGTCGGGTGCAGGAGCTTCCAGACCATAGTAAGACTTGGGCTCCAGTGTAAGAGATAGAAGTCCTACTACAAGGTAATCCTAACAACACTGGTGGCCAGACACTGGTATTCAGGTGCTTTATGAGAGATGGGACCATGGCAGCGTACTTCCTACCGGTGTTCATCAGGAGGGATCTTCTACATCACAGCAGTGGGCGATCAGTCCGCACACCCCCTTCCAAGCAGATTTTAACAATACAGTAGTTCCTACAGTGGGAAATACACAAAATAAGGGCCACCATAATCTTAGAGCTTGTTTCTCCCAAGAACGTTCAAGCAGTTAACATGTGCAGCACGTCTTTTCTAGCATCCCAACCCTACCTCCGCTTTTGTGTTGGCAAATGCGTATTTTAAGGCAGAGCTGCATGTACATTCTCTTTAAGTTAGGAAGCAAAGAAAAACACTGCGGAGGGGAACAGACTGTTTAATCCTGCCCGAGTGAGCATGCTGGCTCAGCTCCCTGTGTGTGGGGAGGTGCTCACCCGGCAGAGCGGGCACAGGGCAGCTGCAGCGACCACGCTGTATGAGAGTTCAGAAGCACCTTCTGTAGAGGAAGAAAGGCCCGTGTTCCTCGTACTCAAAGCGGTGGACCCACAGTGCCTGGAAGCCCTGAAGCGATGCCAGGATGGAGCCACCCGTCCACACCGCAGTATCTCTTTCAGGCAACACGTTGACCTGGGGGTTGTCATGGGGACACAAGCTGCTCAGCTCCTTCTGCAGACGGTTAGGGAGACCTCTGAGCATAGTGCTGCCCCCGCAGAGCAGGATGTTCCCCATGAGGTCCCGTTTGAGGGCGATGTCACACTTGTTGAGGCAGGACACTGTCTGGGTGTGGAGGCCCAGCTGCATGGACTTGATCAGAGACGGCTTGAAGAACATCTCTGAGCACAGGAACCTCTCCTGGCCCAGGCTGATCTCCTGCCCGTCCGGCAGAGTGTACTGGATCATGTGCGCAGTAGCTGGGAGTTTCTTCTCTTCGATGGGGTCCAGGGCCACGAAGCAGCAGGACTTCTTGATGCCCTCCACAAGGCCCATCTGGTCCTCGGTGAAGTATTTTCCTGAATTGTTCATCAGGCCCATTAAGTAGGCTGTCAGGTCAGAGCCCGCATAGTCCAGCCGTCCTGTGATGCTGGGCAAAGGATAGCCCTCATAGATGGGGACCACATAGGACACGCCATGGCCAACCTCCACGACCAGGCCGGAGGTCTTGCCATAGGAGTACATGGACAGGCGGGACTGGTAGGCGATGTGCACCGCAGGCATGTGGAAGGTCTCAAATAGCATTTCGGCGTACTTCTCTCTGTTGGTGTGCGGGCTCAGGGGTGGGTCCGAAACCAAGACCGCGTGCTCCTCGGGGGTGATCTTCATCTCTTGCTGGAAGAGATATTCCCAGATCGCCTGCACAGAATCCCAGTCCACGATGATGCCGCGCCACAGGGGGTTGATTAGCCTGAGATGAACCTCCGGACTGAGGAGCTCCTGTCCCACGAATGTCTGTTTGCGGCTGTCCCCCGTTTTGGTGGTCCCCATGCAGGGCTTGCCCACAGTCGATGAGATCTTGTGGCTGGGCTTCGGCAGCCCAGCGAAGCCACATTTACAGTAGCCAGTGCCAAGGTCCACGACCACAGCTTTGGTCGCCTTTATCTTGGGCTTCTCATTGGCCTCTGCTGCTTTCGTAGGTTCTGGCTCCGAACGGGTGTGGTGGACCCACACAGCCCTCCTTGCGGGGCCATCCTTCAGGAAGGCGGTCTGCAGGACCTGTGTGTTCATGGGGACCTGTTTGCCCTTTCTCTTGTCGGGCCCATCACCCATGACTGCTGCCTGAGGGGCCCACGTGCTATCAAGAGCCATCTTGCTCTCAGGGAGTTCCTTGATCCCACTGGCTTCAAAGCCTGAAAGGCTTAAATCAGAGGGCAACTTGAGAATTTTCCCAAAGATGACATCATTGATTATGACATACTCCAGTGACCTGGGGCTTTCTAGGTACTGGGAAACTTTGTCCCACGTTAGCGTTGATTTGGGTAGTATTTTTGAGGTGATTTACCTTTTTCTAAATTTTGTAATCAACCTGGTTCATCTAGTCAATATTTACTGAGTGTTTGCTCTGTGTAAGGCAGCTGGGAATACGAGGCAGAAGTGAAAAAATTCTCTGTCCTTGTAGAGTTGACATCAGTGGGAGTTGGGGAGACATGGCCAATAACCGAAGAGGGATGGGAGGGTGGCCGTGTTAGTGTGCCTGGGCAGGGCCCTGGAGACAGCTGCACTGAGGGAAGGCCTGCAGGGGGCAAGGGAGAGTGCCACGTGTGTGTCCAAGCAACAGACACAGAGGAGCGGAAGCAGGCCTGCTTCTGACAAGCTGGAGCAGAGGTCGGCACACTTGGGTCTGCAGCCTGTGTTTGTGAATAAAATGTTATTGGGATACAGCCGCTGTCTGTAGCTGCATTTGTTGAGTCATTGCAACAAGGACCTGTTTGGCTCCCAAAGCTGAAAATAAATATTGACTACCTGGCCTTTTCCAGAAAAAGCTTGCCAGCCCCTGAGTTAGAGGATTCTAAGAAGGCCAGTGTGGCTGCAGTGGAGAGAGCGAGGTAAAAGACACGGCATAGGGGAACTGAGGGGGCAGGAAGGGTGAGCAGCTCACGTTGGGCCTCCTGGGCCATGGTGAGGACTTGGGCTCTGACTCGGTGTGAGGTCAGCACCAGAGACCTCTGAGCAGGGAGTTAACACCATCTGATTTAGATCTCAGTAGGAGTAATTGCTGCCATGGTGATTGGGCCAAGAACTTTTATCAAATTTATTCCGTAGGACAATCTGCAGAAGAATTATTTTTGGACACCTATTTGTACACACATTTATCCTTCACCTGGGTCAGTAGGTTGGCAATGAAAGTAGACCTTATAGAGTCCCACTGATGAGAACATGGAGGCTCTCAAGTATGTAACTCACCTCAGGATGGTCCAGCCAGCAGTGGCCACGCTCTCCTGATTACAGCTTCTTCCCAGGGGTGTGCTGTAGACAAGTCTTGATGGGACTGACACAGGTCTCTGAGGCTGCTCCCATGCCATCTCTGAAGCTGGGCTTATTGGTGCTGACTCCTGCCGCTCTCAAGGCGCCCAGAATCCAGCCTTACAGTGTGCAGCCACACACTCCTCATGAAAGGCAGCCACTACAGTGGTGGGCTTCCTCCTTTGAGGAAGTTAGTGACTGGGGGTGTTTTTGGCTCCTTGTGGGCTGTGAGAGAAGACAAGGACTGAGTCCAGTCTCATGAGCCTTTGTGACTGTGATGGCAACAGCCAAGCTGTCATTTCAGAAACAAAATCTCAGCTTCTTGGTTCATTGGGTAGAGGGTGAGAGCGCATAGAGTGCTGAAAAACTAGGGAAGTACTTTTCTGTATACCTGGCTGCCTGAAAAATAGTTTACTTGCCTCTGCTCTTCAGGGGTTTCTATGGCTAACTTGTATTATTTCAAAAGAACTTATACGGTAAGGCATATTTAATTTAGAATCATCTATGTTCCTTCTCAGCCCTTCTTGAATTTTGAGAATCTGCAGCTGTTTAGTACATTTTTCTGCCCTGGATTCCTGGAGGGACCTGTATTCGTTTTCTATTGCTGCTGCAACAAATTATCACAAATTTATTGGCTTAAAATACAAGTTGATTATAATTCTGGAGGTCGGAAATCCACAGTCAGTGGGCTAAAAGCGAGGCGTCGGCAGGGCCTGCTTGCTTCTGGAGGCTCCAGGGTCTAATCCTTCCCTTGCCTTCCCCACTCTCAGAGGCCGCCCACACTCCTCGTCTTGTGGCCCCTTCCTTCATCTGTAGAGGCCTCTCAGACCTCAGCTTCTTTGTCACACCTCTGACCTGTAACCTCCTGTGTCCCTCTCAGTATGACCCTTGGGATTCCTTTGAGCTTGCCTGGGTATTCCGGGGTAGTTAACCTCCCCATCTCAAACTCCTTCACTCATACCTCTGCAAAGCCCCTTCGCCATGAAAGGTAACATAGTCACAGGTGCCAGGGTTGAAGGTGTGAGCAGTTCTGAGGGGCTGTTATTCACCTGGCATTTAACCCATGCACCCTACTTCACTAAGGCACTCAAGTCCTGACACGCTGTTTCACGTGCTCCTCCCCCTGCCTGTGCTTGCCCGTCCTTCCCCTTTTCTGTCGGCGGAGGTGGGAGAGGTGCTGTGCCAGCTAGTCACTCCACCCGGTCTGTCACAGGGTCCTCAGGATCCGTCCTCAGGCTTCAGCCAATGGACACTGTTCATTCCTTTTATGTTCCCTCTCAGGATATCGCATGCTTGCATGCTTTTTCCTAATTGAAACCCTTTCCCCCATAACTTCCATGTGACCCCTTGTGACCCTTCTCTGCTCTCTGGGCCACCCCACAGTGGTATGATGGGAGAATGTAGAGGCTGTGGGCACTCTGCACCCCAAACCTCCACTGCCTGTCACACAGAGCCCTCACCTTGTCACTAGCCATCTGGCGGGGTGCCTCAGGGCAGAGACTCTATATTTGCTCAGACTGTCTTGGACTACATTTTCTCATCAGATCACACCTGCTTTTGCTCCACTGGCCCAAGTCCAAAACAAAACAAAACAAACAGATGAAAAAAAAAAAGGAGGTGATCCTTGAAAACAATCCTGAGGTGACTGATATCTCAGTTCCTAGCTTCCAGTTTTGAGACACAACTCACCCTTGACCTTTGACATAAAGGTGAACCAGGCCCCTGTACTTCAGCAGTTGTGGGGGGGAAGAAAGAGAATCTAGTAAAGAAAAGGCCAAGATACAGCATCTCTTTTTTCATTAGTGAAGATTCCTGGTTCCCACCCCAGCCTTACTGAATCTAAGTATTTCGAGCCGAGGATTGCTGCCTAGGAATCCAGCTCTTCAATGCTGACACTGGAAACCCCGGAGTCAGGAGCTCCCGGCGAAGAAGAGCATTCCTTGCCCAAGAGACACTGTGAGCCTCAGCCCCAGAGCTCAGCCCCCAGTGTGCAACCCAAGCACCAAGACTATGTCCATTTTCCTCGAGGTGGAAGGGAGAGGAGCTTTCTTCGGAGGGTGTAGAGACCCCACTGAGGACCCAGATCTGGCTCTGGATCACTTCTCTTCCTGAGCTCCATTTGCCACGGTCTAGCGGTCTCTAGGCCAGCACACCCCTGTCTGAGTCAGCGTGCCCCGGTGGGAACACACTGTCTCCCTCTGTGTAAACTGCTCCTGCCCCTGCGCTCTCTCTTCCTATATGAGGGGCCCCACCATCCAGCTAGCTGTCGAGACAAACCTGGAGGCAGTGGATAGGGATCAAGTTGATGAGGGGACACAGCACTGCCATGATCAGAGTCAACTAACGTTTTGAGCAGTTTGCCCGAGGTCATACAGATTACACTAATAGTAATGAAGCTAGACTTGAACTCGGGTCTTTGGAGTGCAGTTCCTTCCTCATCTTTCTATTCTGTACTGTCTTTCCACGAGGAATGGAAGAAGTGGGCTTGGGTTTCCATGAGCATTGCTGTTAAGCTGCATGAGGATTGTCACGTGGCAGGATCAGCTTGCCCTGCACAACCTCAAATGTAGATCTGAGACCAATTACCGGCATCTTCAGAGAGGTACATAGGTAAATCCAAGCTGAGGAAGAGTTTTGACTCACAGCTGTTCACGCCAGATCAAGTGTTCAGTCCTCAGGTTCTGTGATTTGTGACACCACTGATGGAACCTTGTGGTGCTTATAACTGTAGTCTTCATAAAGTTGTTCTCCACATAATCCAGTTTCAGAGTGCCATGTTCCAAGAAACAGTGCAGCAAACAAAAATGCCCAGTTCTTCATGAACATTCTTACACACTTCATAGCAGTTAATTATGTCTTAAAACCCTCCTTTTCAGCCCTGGCTGGTGTGGCTCAGTGGATTGAACACTGGCCTGTGAACCAAGGGTCACTGGTTCGATTCCCAATCAGGGCACATGCCTGGGTTGGGGGCCAAGGGGTGTGCTGAGAGGCAACAACACATCGGTGCTTCCCTCCCTCTCTTTCTCCCTCCCTCCCCCTCTCTAAAAATAAATAAAATCTTAAATTTTCTTTCCTATCCATGTCACCTAATCCCTCAGCAAGGTCTGCTCTTCTTAATTCTGTTTGAAAACTCAGCCCCAGTTGTTTCTCTCCCGTTTTTTTTCTTTTCTTCTAATTTCTTTATCACCATAGCCCTAATGTTTGTTGGTTTGTTTTGGTAGGGCAGGGGGCAATTTGGGATGGAGGGCCCTATGGAAATCTAATGAATTTGTCCATTCTGGATGACAGACTATCTTGCTTTCTTTGGGCAGAGGTAAGAGGCTCATCTTTCTCCCTTAGTTTTTACATCCAATCCAATCATCTAATGTAAGTTGAGGCCTGAGGCTAGAGGAGGAGCCAACCAGAGACGGCCTCAAATGTGCAGGAGCCAACCAGAGACGGCCTCAAATGCTGATTGAATTGGGGAGCCATCCAGCTGGATTACATTCTACCTTCTAAACTTTTCTAGAACATGTTCCTTGCTCTCTTCCACACAATCACATGTCTAGTTTAGGCCAGCTTGGAGTCTTACTCGAATTTTTTTTTAATCCTTACCTGAGGAGATTTTTCATTGATTTTAGAGAGAGAGGAAGGGAGAAAGAGAGAAAGATCAATCAGTTGCCTCCTATATGTGCCCTGAACAGCAATTGAACCTGCAACCTAGGTATGTTCTAGGGAATCGAACCCACAACCTTTTGGGGTATGGGATGATGCTCCAACCAACAGAGCCACACAGGCCAGGGTCAAGTTTTACAAGAATTTCTTCAGTTCTCCTTTCAAGTCTCAGAATTTTGCCCTTCTTTATTATAAACACAGATCTTTCTAAAATTTTTCCCAGAAGTCAAATCTGACCACTCCTCTCAGTTGTCATGGTTTGCCAGCGGTCCTCAATTTAATCGAAGCTCCCACTCCTAGCGGTTGAGGCCCTCCCTGGTTGGCTCTGTGACCCCTCTAGCTTCGTCCATTTCTCCAAACACCTTACCTACAGGCAGTCGCCCATCATGCTCCCCTCCCCGAACCTTTGCTCAGCTGTGCTTTCTGCTGGGGATGTCTCTTCCTCCTCTGAACTACCTGACAAATACCCACACATCTTTCAGAACCTGACTTAAGCATCATCTCCTTAGGGAACCTCTGACTGCTTCCTTCCAGGGAGTGCTCCGTGTTTTGTGCACCTCTGTTCCCCCAGTAGATGGTCACCTGCAAACTCCTCTGCATCTGTTCCACCTTCTTCCCACCCAGACTGAGCACTGGCAGTGGCTGCGTTTCTACCTGCCACCAGCAGGCTGTACTGGGCTGGACTCAGCACAAACCATAGTAAATGTTGAATGAAAGAATGAAAGTACTTTTGGGGCCCTCACACTCTTTAGGGAGACCCGGTGCATTGGAATTGGTTGAACTTGGGTTGAAGTACAAACACTATAAGAGCTGTCTGCTTGTGGGCAAGCCATCGGAATTCTGAGCCCATTTTCCTTCGCTCTACCTACCCACGTTATTTCTGCAAAATAACCTGTGAGGTTTCTGGTAAAGTGCCTGGCTTCCTGTAAGGGCTCAAATACGTATCACCCTGGCATCCAAGAAGCAGAGGAGGAAAAAAGTGTCCAGTTAGTGAGCAGAGGGGATATAAGGGGGCCAGGAGCAGAAACCCCTGAGACCCCAGTGTGCTTGGGTGTCTAAAACAGGGCTGGCCACTTGCTCTGTCATGAGCAAAGTCAAGTTAGGCAGGTGGGGGTGGGGTGACAGATCATGGCCCCCCCAAGGCCAAGCCCTCCCCCGGCTGCTGGAATGGACCAGCCCCCAGTGACATCACAATCCTGAGTGGTTGCCAAGGCACTGCTGGCGGTGGGCCCTCCTTTCTCTTCACGGAGCTCTAGGATGTGATGTGAGAAAGGTGAGCAAGGAAGGCAGATGGCTTCGAGAAACAGCCAGAGCCCCGTGCCCATGGGCACGGCTCAGGGTGACCCTGGAGAGGCAGGAATGCTGTCAGCTCCTGATGCTGGCATTCGGGACACAGGTTCAGCTACTCAGCTGACGACGAAGCCCAAGCATGTGCGCAAGATCAAGGCGCTCGTTATCGACCTGGGCTCGCAGTACTGCAAGTGTGGCTACGCAGGAGAGCCGAGGCCCACCTATTTCATCTCCTCCACAGTGGGCAAGCACTACTCCGAGGCAGCTGATGTGGGCGACGCCCGCAAGGAAACCTACGTGGGCCATGAGCTGCTCAACATGGAGGCGCCTCTGAAGCTGGTTAACCCTCTAAAATGCGGCGTTGTGGTGGACTGGGACTGCGTCCAGAACATCTGGGAGTACATCTTCCACACCGCCATGAAGATCCCCCCACAGGAGTATGCTGTGCTGGTGTCCGACCCCCCGCTCAGCCCCAGCAGTAACCGGGAGAAGTATGCGGAGCTCATGTTCGAGACCTTCAGCATCCCCGCCATGCATGTGGCGTCCCAGTCGCTGCTGTCCATCTACTCCTACGGCAAGACCACAGGGCTGGTGGTGGAGAGTGGGCATGGCGTCTCGCATGTGGTCCCCATCTCAGAGGGCAACGTGCTGCCAGACCTGACTGGCCGCGTCGACTATGCTGGGGGCGACCTCACCAACTACCTGCTGCAGCTGCTCAACGAGGCGGGCCACAAGTTCACTGACGACCACCTGCACATCATCGAGCACATCAAGAAGACGTTCTGCTACTCAGCTTTGCTGCCGGAGAAAGAGCTAGGCCTGTGCCTGGAGGAGCTGCGTATGGACTACGAGCTCCCGGATGGCAAGCTCATCACCATTGGCCGTGAGCGCGTACAGTGCGCAGAGATGCTCTTCAAGCCCGCCCTGGTGGGCAGCACCCAGCCCGGCCTCCCTGAGCTCACGGCGACTTGCCTGGGCTGCTGCCAGGGGGAAGGCTTCAAGGAGGAGATGGCCGCCAACGTGCTGCTGTGTGGCGGCTGCACCATGCTGGATGGCTTTCCTGAGCGCTTCCAGAGGGAACTCAGCCTCCTGTGTCCTGGTGACAGCCCCACTGTGGCTGCTGCCCCCGAGAGGAAGACATCCGTGTGGACGGGAGGCTCCATCCTGGCATCCCTGCAGGCGTTCCAGCAGCTCTGGGTCAGCAAGGAAGAGTTTGAGGAGCGGGGCAGTGTGGCCATCTACACCAAGTGCTGAGCAGTGGTACCTGGACAGGCCAGGCCTTTGGGGACGACCTCGGGCCACTCTATTCATTTACAGAATTTCACATAAAATTTTAATGCAATGCTCTTGTCTGGTCTGGATTTCTTGCTTTAGTCTGATAGCAGAAGGTGGTGTTGAGTTAGGAATAGAGGTAGGAGCACCTTTTGCTCTTCTTAGTGGGGAG
Source organism: Tonatia bakeri (assembly GCA_004024845.1). Classification (NCBI taxonomy): domain Eukaryota; kingdom Metazoa; phylum Chordata; class Mammalia; order Chiroptera; family Phyllostomidae; genus Tonatia; species Tonatia bakeri. The sequence goes on from PVIA01007433.1 coordinate 26,777, forward strand.
CAGCAGGGGTGTGAGGCAGGTGGGTGGGGCTCTCCTTGCTGGCCCCTCCCCTCATGAGGGTGACATCATCTCAGAGCCCAGAGTGCCGCTTCCTGTTCCATTAGTTCCTTGGTTGAAAACCCAATTCAGCACTCACATCGCTTCTTTGCCCGCCCTTGGACTAAGGGGGAAAAGAAGGCTCAGATTAAGGGACTAGTTAAGTTCCTTGGGTCACGTAGTTAAGTGGTGGGGAGACACTCACCACCAGGTGTATGATGTCCAGTTCCAGTTTCTGGCCCACAGTCGCCTGTCCAGAGCTTCATCATTGCTTGCTCGCCCCAGGCCCCCTCTCTGCCTGCCCCTTCAGAAGTGCAGCCCACAGGTATGTGTTTCCTGAGTGTGAGGGGCCATTTCTGCCCACCCACCTTTCGACTTCAGCCAAAAAATTGCAGCTTTTTTTTTTTGAAGTCACAAAGTAAAGCCAGGGAATCCACAGGATGTTGAAGGACCCCAGAAGGCTTTCTGGAAATCATGTGGTTCTCTCCCTCCTGTAGAGGTGGGGAAGCTGAGGACCAGGAGGGAGGGGCCATGTTGGATGGATCCAGGTCTCCTGACCCAGGTCATGATTCTTTCCAGAAGGATAAACACAGACCAGGTGACTTATAAACAACAGAAATGTATTTCTCCCGTTCTGGAGACTGGAGGGCCAAGATTAGGGTGCCAGCATGGCCCAGTTTCGGTAAGGGTCCTCTTCTGGGTTGCAGACTGCCGACATCTTGCTGTGTTCTCATGGTGGAAGGGATGAGGGATCTCTCTGGGGCCTTGTAGGGAGTGCTAATGTCTTTCCTGAGGGCTCTGCCCTTGTGACTTAATCATCCCTCAAAGGCCCCATCTGATACCTTGGGCATGAGGTTTTCAACACACGAATTTTGGAGGTTGGGTGGAGCACAAACATTCAACCTATTGCAATGATTCTTAAAGGTTAGCGACCATTAAGCACTTAGCAAGCATCTACTATGGGGCCCACCTGGAGACTGAGAAATGACCAGAATGTGGCCCTTCCTTCAGGATCACTCAGGCACGGCTAGTGGGGGATTCCGTGGACACGACGTTGGTAAGGAGGCAGGCCTGAGCTCAATGTTTTGGGGGTGGAAGGCGGTGTGTTGGAAAGCCATAAATGTAGAAGCGCTAGGCATGGTGGCCACTTAGGGACTTCGGGGCTAAGGGAGATGTTTCTGAGTCTCGAGAGATTTCAGCTGGTGAATGACAGTCCACCTAGAAGATGATGCTTTCTGCCTCTCTTGCCACCCTAACATCCTGATGGAGCCTGTGACTGGGGGCCCATGACCAGGTGTCTGTGGTATTTAACATGGGAGCTGTGTATCTGATGGGCTGCCAAAGGTCTCTGGGCCACCTCTTACCTTAGACCTGTTTTGGGGCACTCTGTGAGGGCCCTTCTGTCCTGGAACTGTACCAGGGGCTATGGACTTCGCAAAGAACCAGGCATAGTCTTAATTGCTTAGCACCTTGCTATCTAGTCCTTCCCCATTGCCCAGAATCAGGCTTCTAGCCCGGAGTTTGAGCTCCCCTGGGGCGGCAGGGCCTTGGTGTTCCGCAGGAACTTGGGATCTTCCCTGGGGGTTGCAGACTGGAGGCCTGGAGGCTCACAGATTTTGTTTGGCCAGCACAGTGTATAAATTGTTTTACTTAAGTGCGAATTTTTTCACTGGGACCTGCATTCCTCAGATTGCCAAAGTCTCTGCCACCCTGGCGTCTCATACGCACTTGCTCTTCGTCGTCTTTTGCTTCATTAGCAGCACTCATTTCTATTGCTTGCGACCCAGGAACCTCTGATCAGCACTGAGCCCAAAAACTTGATGAGGTGCACAGAGGGAAGTAGAGGCTTGTAGAGGGGAAAGTGATAGGCCCCCAATCACACAGGCAGTAAATGAGTGTGGCTTGTGAACCCTCCTCCACGTGCTGGCCTTGGAGATCTCCAAAGCCCATGTCGGTGTCTACCTCTCCTGACCCCATGCCCTCCTCCTCATCCCCACATCCTCAGCAACGTCCCCTGTCCCCACAGTCACCGCCTCAGTGCCCTCATTGCATGCCCTCCTCCACCAAGAGCGTCCCTTGTGTGGCAGAGCCTGTACAAACACCGATCACTTCATCCTTCAGGTGAAATTTACTTAAGCCAACCACAGGCACAACAGGGGGTTTAATTTGGGTGGGAAAATGCGGGTCGGCGATTTCGGTTTAAGATGACTGACTTTTTTGTCTATATCCACTTCCTCCTAAAACTGAGAGTGATGGTGGAGCAATACAGGTGTATAATCTCACTACAATGAGGAGATGCGAGGGAGACCACAGGGGGCTAGAGATCTCCCCCTGACTCCGGAAGACTCAGGGGGTGCTCCCTGCAGGGGAGGGCAGCTTCCTGTCCTGAACAATGGGAAATGGTTTGGGACTGGAAATGCCAAGTAGAGAAGGAACAGGAGTGAAGTCTGCAAGACAAACAGGATACGGGAGGGGTGGTAACTAAAGGTCTCTGAGCGCACAGTGGCCCTCTCACTCCCCACCGGTAGAGAGGTGAGGAGCATGACCAGCTTCTAAGTGTCCAACTGAATTCTGACGCAAAAACAAACAAACAAAACACATCCAAATAAAAAACTGAAGAATTCTCCATGAAGGCGGTGCTAGCCGAGGAAAGTGTAGAGGAGCGTATGAAGTGCAGGTCATTATCCCTGCCTGTGTGCCTTCGTCCCTCCTCTAAACCTCAGGACACTCAGACCCAGCTAACACTCCCCAGGTGGAACCTAGAGTCGATGCCTTCATTTCCCCCTCGTCCCTTCCCCACATCTCCCAGTTTCTGCGTGGGCAACGGACAAGGCCCAGGGCTGTCTGCCGAGCGTGGGGCAGGTGACCAGAGCTAGGCCAATCAGAGCCATCCATCTGCTTGTCCACAACGATGGGCTGGGGGTGAACATGTGACTTCAGTGCACGGGTGCTGAGGGAATCACACGTCTTTTGCTTGGAAGACTGGCCTGAGATTGGGGTGTGTGCCTTAGAACTGATGCTACAATGTTTGTTAGCAGGACGGAGCCCGCTGGAAGCTAACGCACGGAGTGTAAAACTCAGAGGGCCGTATCCTGATGACAAACTGCCCTCCGAAATGAAGCCACGCCTAGGGCGCCCTCTACCGTCAGACTTTTTGTTTCCGCGAGTCCTGGGGGTGGCCTCAGCTCCCCGGGACCAGTGCGTTTGCAGTTCGCCTCCGAGAACGTGCACACTGCGTCTGTGCCCTTCTCCACAGTGGTGCTCCTGCGGACCCGTTGCGGACAAGCAGGGGCAGGCCTGGAGAGGCCTGTTACAATGGGAACATTAAGACCAGCACTTCATTTATTTCCCAACAAAAAAGGTACTGCACACGATAAATTTTTATCAAGGCGGTAGAGACTGTCATCACGCAAACGCTGAAGTAGGGAAACCTAGCTAACAGTGTCTGCTCGCCGTCGTCCTTTAGTTTCTAGTTTAGATGTTTGTTCTCGAGGTTGGACTTGGAGCTTCTTCTTAAGGGCAGGAACCTCAGTTTCCTTGACTTCGTTGTTTTTGTGCCCAGGGCAGAACCGGACATGGGGTGGATGCTTAGTACCGGCCAGCTGAAACGATTTAACTCGCCGTGTATGAGGGAGAGGTTCCAGCGTGTCCTCCCGCGTTATAGAGGAGGACCCTGAGCCTTGGAGAGGTTAAGGATCTTGTCCATGTTCACCGGCCTAGTAAATCAGCCTCGTGCTAAATCGAAGTTTTGTGATTCCCAAATGTCTCTTTGCCCTTGTCGCCTCTCTTTCTGCAAATCGTCAATCTCTTTTATAAGAAAAAAGGACATGTAAAAATTGCTTTCAAGTCACGAACAGCAAACATGCCTGAATTTTATATTCATCCCGAGGTCTGAAAGTTAAGAATGCCGGTCTTTAAGCAAAGGAGAGATTATCTTGCCCGGGAGTGCCAGAGACAAAAATGAGCAAGTGTGAGAGTGACATCATGTGGTGAAGTCCTACTATTGAGACATCGCCAGAGGCCTGTTCTCTTTACAGCCTCTCTGGGCAGCTGGTCTCTCTCCTCCAGGTGTTCACTACCAAGTAGGCTCACTACCAAGGGTTATCTGCCTAAGGGGGGCTTAAGCAATCAGTTAAGTAGTTTAATTACAATACAAACTATTAGTGGTGTTCTCTTTGATAAAAAGCATTTTTTTCTCTTTTGGTCCTATGTTTTCTTGCAAAGCAGTGGATCCTAACCAGTGGGAAGAGGGGAGTGTAGGGTATTGGTTATGCTGGAGCTAGTTCTTAATGGCTTGTGAGAGGTCACTGTTAACTATTCAGAGATTTTGCAAGATCCGGTTGTTAAACTGCTACAGCTGGAAAGTTTGGAATGGGCCATGGTGGGAGTATTTACCCTTACAGAAGTCAGCAAGAATTGCACATCATGTCCCCTCCTTCCCTCCCACCCAAGAGTTTGTTTAAAGGGGGAACAGGGGAGCTGGAGAAAAACGGTGGGCAGCAGAACAATCCAGGGAGCTCTTTTAAAACCAAACCCACCCCATGTGTACCTCCCCCCCAGACTGAATCTGTAGATCTGGGAAAGTCACTGGTAAGTTCCCTGTGTGATTCTGACAGACACTCTAGTAGAGAGGCTGCTGAAAAGAGTGCACGGCACACCCTGAGCAAATGTCAGTGCTTAGAAGTAAACCAGAAGGGGTGGCTTTGTGTGGGACCCGCCAGAGTTACAGAGTGACTAAGGGTCAGAACACCTTTCACTGCCTGTCTGTGCTCCACTCATCCTTCGAGGCACAGCCCAAATGTCCAGTCCTCTGGAAGGTATTCCCTGATACACCCAGGTGGGGTGCCTTCTCCCTATGTCCCTTGGCACTGCTGTGGCTTTGCATGCCTGCCTTGGCTTTTCTTGTCCACGCAACTTGTTGGAAAGGACAGAGACTGTGTCTTTTCCCTCTTTGCATTCCGGGCAAGCTTGGGCCTGGCACTGAGCAGGCGCCCAGGGGGAGGTATGCTGCATTTGTGGCTCCTAGGCCTCTTCCTTTGTATTTCCTAGGTCTTAACTTTGTGTTGTTCTTTCTTCCCAGAACTCTGCAGGGTCCCTAGCATACTGGTTCTTAATCCTTCAACTCTGGTTGCCTGTCAGAGTCACCTGGGGAGCTTTGTAAATACACTGATGCCCAAGCTCACTCCCACTTAAATCCCAGTGTCCGGGGGAGCGGGCGTGGAGTGGACTTACCATGGTGGTTTCAGGGGCCCGCAGTGACTCCAATGGGCACCGTGACTCTAGGGAAGCCTCAGGCCCTACTGAGTGTTTCATTTTCACAGAAACACCAAAGAGCCTGTCAGGTAGCGCTCAGTCTAGAAAAATGTTTTCTTCCTTAGATAGAGCCCTGAATCTGCCATTTTTTTTTTCAGCCTTTAGCATTCCAGAGGCCATTGAGTGGCTTTGGAAAGAAATTCTAGGAAGTATGTAAAATAAGAATTACAAACCTAGTGAGTCATGGAAGAAGCAATAGAACCATGTTTAATGAGTTCTGGGAAAGTAGGCGAGAAAGCGGTGCTTTCAGGGTGACCCGTGAGCAGTTGCAGAGAGACCGAGAGCTAGGTCCATGGTTTCAGACAGGAAGTGTCCATCAGAGAAGACGGGGGGAACCAGAAGTGAAGCAGCAAGATCTTGTCTGACTGACTCCAGAACCACACCCTGGACAAGCACCCCTCCTGCTTTTTTATGGCCAAATAAATGAACATGGAATTGAATTCTACCAAGTCCCCTTTCGCTTCCCGCAGTAAAACACAGGCAGCTTGGTACCGTTCCACGCTCTAAGCACTTTCTATCTTCTTGAGAGGACCACGCCTGTCCTCTCCCCTCGCTCGGGCGCGTACATGCATACAGACGTACCTTTAGGCACACACACCACAGGGCATGCTGTCTGCTTAGAGGACTTTTTTTTTTTTTTTTGTTAAGGGGGCGGGTGTTAAAACAATGGAGGGCAAAGTTCTTGTCTTGGCTTTGTGGGTCTCCAATTTTGTTGCATATGAGAATCACCTGGGGAGTTTTAAAATTCCTAATTATGGCGGAAAAAAAAAGACAGCCTCTGGTTCTGCCAAGATGGAGTAGCCTTTTTCTCTCAGGTCCTCCCTCGTACAACTAAACCCCCCTGGACATCGACAAAAATACTCTCCTTGACCAAACTCTAGCTAGGCTCCCCTGAGCCCAAACCTAGGCCTATAAAGACGTAAACAAACACTAACCTAGTTTCTGACAGATCAAGGCTACATCCTTAGGATGACCCTATCCCTCCTTAAAGTGACGGCCTGAGAAAACTCAAAGATGCCAGAAGAACTTACTGTTTGTCCCAGCCAAGACCTGGAGGGAGAGAGAGAGGGCCCCTGTACCCTGCGGGGGAGCCCAGCTGCTTCCTGCTGTGTGTAATTTCTCACTTCTCTGGTTCTGCACCCTGTGCCCCCAAGCCCTCCTTCTCCTTTTAAGAGGCCCAGTCACCTCTGTGAAAATCGCAGTGGAGCTCTCCTCCCTGCCATAGTAGTATTTAACTGATTAAAATCTGCCCTGACCTCTTAAACTAGTGTCCAGCTTTGTTATCTTGGACAACACAATAACTAAGCATAAGAAGACTTCAAAGAAGTGAAAGAAGATGTGCTCATAGAAAGTTGTTATTACCTTTAGCAATTAATATTAGCTATATTTTCTATTTTTTTGTAAGGCTCCCAAATGCCAGAGCATCAAGAACACAAAAAATTAGGAAATATAGGTAACATAATTGCCCCTGTGATGAATGGATGCCAAAACAAACACGGAACCTAAGAAAACACAGAATAGGTTTCAGTGGGGCTGAAGGAGGGGTTGATCTCCCATCCCACCGTCTCACGCCCTGGGGTGGTGTTGGTAGCTCTGAGTCAAACTGTACCTCCATCTCCACTCAGCAGCAGTGAAGCAGAAGTAATGAGCCCTGGGGGGTGTGGCTCAGTACATTGAGTGGCCTGCTCACCAAAACGTTGCCAGTTTGATTCCCAGGCAGGGCATATGCCTGAGTTGCAAGCCAGATCCCTGGTTGGGGGCGTGCAAGCCATCGATGTTTCTCTCCCTTTCTTTCTCCCTCCCTCCTGCTTTCTCTAAAAATTAAATAAAATCTTATAAAAAAAGAAGAAGGTGATGAGAGGTGGGGTTAGTTGGCATTTAGCTCCTTCTTCCTTGTCTTATACCCACTTTGAGGCAAGTAGTTGGTGGATATCAACAATCTGATTCTAACACTCATACGGAAAATAAAAGACCCAGAATAGCCAACACAACACTGAAGAAGGAGAAAAAAATTGGAAGACTGACAGCATATAACGTAAAGACTTAGGTAAAGTGATAATAAGCAAGTCAGCATGGTATTAGTGAAAGAATAGGCAGGATAGAGAACTCCCAAGATAGACCCACAAGAATATAGTCAATTGATTGCTGAGAAAGGCATAAAGGCTATTCAACAGAGGAAGGATAATCTTCTTAATAAACGGAACTAGAACAACTGGCAATTCTTTTGCAAAAAAACAAGCCTAGACACAGACTTAATCTTTCACAAAAATTAACTCAAAATAGATCATTGATCTAAATTCAGAATATAAACCTATGAAACTTTTAGAAGATAACAGGAGAAAATGAATTGATAACTTGGACTATATTAAAATGAAAACTTATGCTCCATGAAAGACATTATTAAGAGAATGAAAAGACAAGCCACAGAATGGGAGAAAACTTTTGCAAAACACATCTGATAAAGGATTTCTATCCAAAGAAGTCTTTACACTCAACAATGAGAAAACAAACAACCCAATTAAAAAATGGGCAAACAATCTGAACAAACCTTTCACCAAAGAAGACATACAGATGGCAAGTAAGCAAGTGGAAAGATGCTCATTCCATATAGAAGATGTAAAATGGTACATCCACTTTGAAAGGGAATTTGGCAAGTTATTATTTTTTTTATGAAGCTAAACATATTCTTAGCATACAATCCCACAGTCATACTGCTGTGTATGTATCCATTTGAATAGAAACTTATATCCATACAAAAACCTACACATGAATATTTATAGCAGTTCTGTTCATGAAACTGGAAGCAACTGAGATGTTCTTAAGTAGGTAAATGGATCAATGGTGGTCCATCTCTACAATGGAACTTTATTCACAAATAAAAACTATGAATGTTGGCTAATAATACTGTGTCAATACTGGTTTATTAATAATAGCAAATGCATCACACTGATGGAAGTGTCAGTAATAAGGAAAACATAGAATGATATGAAAGAAAGAGCTGCCCTTTCCCTACAGTTACTGCTGAAGCGTTCCAAGCAAAGGACAGACTAGAAAAGGTCATGGACAACTGGGGAATAGGAACAGGAAGGGAGTTAGAAATGATCTGGTCAAAATTTTTCAGATGAGAAACAGAGGCCTAGGGTCAGGAAGTGACCCGCCCAAGTACATAGCTGGCCACTGGAGGAGCTGAGACCATTGTGAGATTTCCCAACGTCTGGTGCCACACCCTCTTTATTGCACTGGAACTTCTCGTTCAGCTACGTGCTGCTCTGCACATCTGAAGCACTTGCACTGTGTGCTTTTTAATCCTTTAAGGATCACGTAAAGAGGAACAGACTTGTCTGCAGATGCCAGCAACCTGGCAGGGGCTCACTCTTTGCAGGAACAATGTTGTGTTCCCTCTGCAGAGAGCAGGGATGAGTCACCTCCAGTAAAAGTCAAGCTGGTATCTCTCACGTTACTGGGTGCAGGAAGAGTCCCCTGAGCATCAAATCCATACCTTCAAAAGACAGGAGTGGTGCTCTGGGGAGAGCCCTGGTTCTGATCAGAGCTCCCAGAGCCCCCTCTTTGGGTCCCAGATTGTCCATTAGCATTAGGGAGCCCAAGGGGCCAACTATTAGCTCAGCACAGGTCTGATGGCATTGAGGAGACGTCCCCCAACCAAGGTCCAATTTAGTAAATGGCAAAGGCTCACAGCGAGAGAAACAAGCCAAGCCTTCTTGTTGAAGATGAGCAAACTGGGAGGAAGGCCATGGCAGAGAATGATAGTTGTCTGGCAAAATACTTCTCTTCCCTGATGGGATTTTTATCTGGACACATCGCTGCCCTGGTGACAACTGTACTTACCACCTTCCCTCCTAGCTACGTGTGGGCATGTGACTAACTTCAGGCCAATGAGGTGGGAACAGAAGTGCTATATGCAACTTCCGGGTCACCTGCGATTTAAAGGAGATGTCCTGGAGCAGCCCTGCCTTTCCACTTCCCTTGGGCTAGAACACGCATGTTCCTGTGACCCAGCTTTGACCATGCAGACAAGGATAATGCCCTTGGTGACGGCAAAGCAATAGGAACCTGGATTCCTGAATGGCTGCACCAACCTGGACCTCCGGCCACCAGTGACAGACAAATTTCCATCTCCTTTAAACTCTGTGCTATCTTTCAGGGAGCGTCTTTTGGATATAAAAGCTTATTCTTCTCTCTGACTTACAATGGGAGAGCATGATAGGAAATGGATGATATTTTGAGCAAAACTAGGAGGACCCTAGGGCAGAGCAGGTAGAAGTCCCTTTCTTTTGGAGAATTAGCTGTTCGCCATCATTCCTTTTCCTTTTCTGACAGTTGTCTAAGTGAGCAAGTCAGCTTTCTCAGGGAACCCTTATAACAATCCTGTGAACAAAGCTTGCTCCCCTTTTTTAGTAGAGAAAATGGAGACTCAGAATGGGGAGGTAATTTTCCCAAGGTCACACAGTTAATCAGTGATGAGGCCCTGATTACACCTTGGGTCTCTGTGACTCCGGGGTCCAGGTTCTTTGCTCTGTGGCATGCTGCCCCTCCCAATAAGCCATAATATGTTTATAAAAATAAGTGCTCTCTATGTTTTGGTGGTTTTAAACTCTTAGGATCATAAATAGAAAAGGCTTGTTTTTGTTTGTTTGTTTCATACAGGTGGGAGGAAGCTGTAATTTCAGGCTGAACTTGGCTTCTTCAGTCCAGACCTCTCTACTGAACTCCATATCCACAGGTCTACTGAATGGCCTCCCTGGATGCCCAACAGCCACCTCAAATGCAACACATTTATCCACCAGCCATATGTCTTTTCATCCATCCATCTATCCAAACAGCCACATGAATTTATTATATGCCACCATATGCCAGGTAATCAACTAGGCGCTTAGGGTGTAGTATTGCAAAAAACCCAACAGTTAATACCTCTCTTTCAGCACTTACAGCTTAACAGGAAAGACAGACAGTGGGGTAAGTAGAAATACAGGGTGCAATAGGAGTACCCCGGAGGAACACCAGACCCACACCTGGAGGGCCTGCACTGTGGCAGAGAAGGCTTCCTGGAGGAGCAATAGAGTCGGATCTATCTAAAATAGGCAGAAGGGAGCAACAAAAACAGAAGCCTAGAGGCGAGAAAGAGTGCAATGTATTCTAGGAACAGAGGTGTTAGCGTGACTGGAGTATGTGAGGGAGCCGCGTAAGATGGGGTAGGATAGGTAGGAAGAGACAGATGATGATTTTCAAAGTTAAACTTAGTGGTCTTTATCCTAAAAGCACAGGGAGACCATAACCAGATTATTTTTTTTTAATTTTAAGCTTTTCTTCTGTATTTTATTTAATCTTCATTATATTGTTTACATTACCCTTTAGTTCCCTTGTACCCCCATCCCTCAAACAATCACCACACTGTTGTCCAGGTCTATGAGTCCTTTTTCCTTTTTGTGTAATCCTTCCACCCCCTAACCTCCCCCTACTCCACTGCTAGCTGTCATCCTGCTCTCCATCTGTGAGTCCCATAGACAGAGTTTAAGCAATCTTTTTACTTTGGGGAAAAGGCCCTGCTATGGACTGAATTGTATGCTCACCCCAAATTCATATGTTGAATTCATATGCCTTTGGGAGGTAATCAGGTTTGATGAGGTCATAAAGGTGGGGCCCTCACTGTAGAACTAGTGTCCTTCCTTATAAGAAGAGACACCAAAGAACTTGCACTCACTCTCTGTCCTGGCCATGTGAGGACACAGTGAGAAGATGGCCATCTATAAGCCACAAAGACAGTCTTCACCAGAAACCAACCAGGCTGGCGTGTCAAACTTCCACTTTTAGCCTCCAGAACTCTGATAAATAAATTTCGGTTGTTTAAGTTGCCCAATTTATGATGTTTTATTATAGCAGCTCAACCTAACTAATACAAGCCCTCTGGTTGCCATGTGAATGAATTCTAAGAAAACAAGTTTGGAGACAGGGAGACTGTTGGGGGCAGGAGTCACATAAGAGATGATGCCTGCATGAGGGTGGTAGCCATGGGGAAGGAGAGAAGAATACAGGATATGGAGATAAGCTTTGAAGAAATGTTGGTTTTGAGATAGGGAGATAAGTTCAATTTTGGATGTGATAATAATACATTAAAATTTTTGATCCTTTACTGCACTATGTCTAACAACATAACTTCACTCCATCAACACATTTTTCTAGTGGTTTATTAAGGAGATGAGTCAATGATCAATAACAGTTATGTTTTTGAAGGTTTGGAAAAATAGACTTTGTAGTAGGCAGAAAAATGGTCCCCCAAAGATGTCCACATTCTAATTCTAGGAATCTGTGACTGTTATTTAACAGGCAAAAGGGATTTACAGATGTGACTAAGAGATGGGGAGATTATTTGGGATTATTTGGGTGGGTCCAATCTAATCATAGTCTCTAAAATGGAAAAATTTTCCCATAAGCCAAGAAATATGGTAGCTTCTAGAAGCTGGGAAGGGTTCTCAGCTGATAGCCTGCAAAAAAATGGGGATCTCAGTGCTACAAGCACAAGGAATTGAATTCTGCCCACAAGCCAATGAACAGGAAGCAGATTCTTGCCTACAGTCTTCAGAAAGTAATTCAGCATGGTAACACCTTGATTTGGTCTAATGAGACCTGTGCTGGACTCCTGACCTACGGATTTAAGAGAATACACTGGTGTGGTTTTAAGTCACTGCCTTGGTGGTAATTTGTTAGGGCAGCATTGCAAATGCAGGCCCTTCTCACATGCAGGATTGAGAGGCATATTGGCCAGGGTCCAGTCAGGATCTTAGACCACACTAGTAATTTGAACAAATTTATTATACATAATTGATAACTAGTAAAAGGGGATTAACAAAAAGAGTAAAAGAATTTTAAACAATGTAGAAATAGCAAATGTAGGGAGCAGCTACTACCTCTGGAGCTGAGAGAAAGTATCCAAGGAAGGAACACTTGGCCGGGTGATTTTATGGAGGTATTACAAGGTGGGAGATTGATTGGGTTATGCAGAGTTTATGAGGGAATAGCTTTAGACTGGTGAGCACAGCAAAGATCTTGAAGCAAGACTTGATGAGTAATTGTTAATCCTTATGAATAAAATATTTTAGTTGCTTTGCATTGTAATCTTCTAAGAGCAAAGCATTTCTTAGAATAGCTAAATTCACTTGGCTTATTCTCAGTGCTGTTTAACATACCAATAGGAAAATATGCAGGTCTCAGTATTATTTTAATACAGGTAAGACAATTACATTGGTTTAAATTCTTATTATCTTGCTCTGACCAGTGTGGTTCATGGTTGGGGTGTCCTGAAAAGCAAAAGGTTACTGGTTTGATTTCATTTATATATATAGTTCTGTGTGAACTCCTTCAGTAAATTAATCTTTTTGATTGGTTTGTAAGGATGCTGTAAAACAACATTATTAGTTCCTTATAATTTGAGTTCTGGTTTTTCCCAGTTTCTCATTTGTGTTGACCTTGTTTTTACCTTTTTTTAAAAAAAGATTTTATTTATTTATTTTAGACAGAGGGGAAGGGAGGGAAAGAGGGAAATATCAATGTGTGGTTGCCTCTCAAGCACCCCCCTACTGGGCATCTGACTTGGCCTGCAACCCAGGTATGTGCCCTGACTCGGAATTGAACTGGCGACACTTTGGTTCACAGGCCGGCCCTCAATCCACTGAGCCACACCAGTCAGGGCTTGTTTTCATCTTTGAATATGGGAATATTAAAATGTTTATATTATTCTTTGATCAGTCTTCTTCCTTTAAGATTTCTGGGTTTCCACTTGTGCTTTAAAATGCTTTTCCATACATAACCACATTGTTAACTATACTTATGTCTAGAGGCTGGGAGTGTAGAGGAATGGGAAGAATGCATACTCTTTGGGAATTATATATTTGTGTGCTGTTTGAATTTATTATAAAAGCACATTCTACTATAATACTTATAACATATTTTTAAAACAGAATAGTGCTTTGTCTATTCCAAGATAATAATCTTCTAGAGCTTTCCTGTGGCCCTAACCCCATTCATGAGGGCTCCTCCCTCATGGCCTCATCCAGCTGTAATCACCTCCTCGTACTAGCACTATCATGTTGGAGGGTAGAGTTCTGACAGATGAACTTGGTGCGAGGTAGGCAGAAGCATTTAGTTCACAACAGTCTCTTTTGAATGTTCTTTCTTTTTATATCTCTTCTTGGTAGTCTACCTCACTATTGTCATACAAATACATCTGATATTTTTAGTTCTAATAGTTAAAACAGTTACTTTTCTATCACTTCAGATATGTTTTCATTTAGAGCTTCTGAGCTCTGTCCCAAACTATTATCATACAGTATTATTATTTCTACATTATGTAAAACATGGGTCTAACATTTAGACAAATTGGTTTAAAACTCAAAGTCCCATCAATCTCTTCAGATAAAATATTCTGAATAGCTTTCATATTTTGAGTATTTACTATAGACCAGGCATTTCACATGCTATCTAATTCAATCCCTAGAACTTTTCTAGGAAATGGTTATTATTATTCTCATTTTCATGTGAAGAAATGACTCTCAAAAAGTCTAAGAAATGCCCATTTTCAAACAGTAAGTGGATTCGAACGCTAGTCTCTACCTACAGTGTTTCTGTTCTTCCCTGTTCCTCACGCTCCTTCTGCATCTGTTGAGAAAAAGCCGTCATCATCCCCAAAAGGGTTAGAAGTGAGACTTCTTTAAATATAACTTCTTGACTTTTGAACTATATAAATTTTCATATTTTTTTTGAAGAGTAAAACCAATAGGGAAAATAAAGCTAACCCTAAAATTGAAACTAACAATCTTAACTCTTTATTGAATTGGTTACATAACCATACAGAGAAAAAAAAAACAGAGAAAAGAATTACTTCAAGTGAATCTGGAGCATTTTCTCCTGGTGTACACTCTAGGTGGGGTATATTCTAAGGAAAAATAGTATTGTAAATAAATTCAGGCTTTACTCCATAGTTTTATTATTAGGAGTAATATTTGTATTATAATTTTGAAAGTACTTTATATATTAAGATAGAATAAGAACATTAATATTACTAAGAGCCAAAATTTGCATTGGGAAAAAATGCAATACATCCAAAAATGAAAATAAAAACCCTGTGTTAAATTTGAATTTTACATATTAATATGAATTCATGGTCTAATTTTTTTTAATTATAAGAGAAAGTTTATTTAGAAAGTTACGAAGGTAGTAGAAGTGAACCGGGGGGGGGGCCATGTGGGCTCAGGAAACAAGTTACAGAAGCCCTTCGGCTCCAAGGGCCCTTGGAGCTTAGGAGAGAAAAAGGCGAAGATACTGCACCTTGGGGAAAGAAGAGGAGCATGCTAAGGGCACAGGCATGATTTTTTGTTTTAACTTTCTCTGTTCACTGAAAGGACTTAAAAACAATATCCCAGTAGCTATGTCAACTGAGAATCTATCCCTCCTTCTGGATAGGTTTGCTGCAAGTTCTGTCAGTGCTTTGCCTTATGGGTAGGAAAGGATTGGGTGCCCAAGGCTATTAAACAATTCAGTCCTTAATTCAGCAGTTAGAAACTTTACAGTTGTTTGTTGTTTTCTGCCCCAGGCTGTTTCATCTTCTGTAAAGTCTGCATTGCTCACTAATGCTTTTATGAGCAAGTGGACTGTTTTGGGTGAATGTGCAGGTGAGGTTGTGTTGGGAACAGAGGAAACCCTGAAAGTGTAAAGCTCTGGGAATTAGCAAAAATTCCTGGAAGAACCTCATTTTGAAAAGATGTAATTGGTAGGATCACAGCTACGTGACCAAGGGGGTAACGGACAACTCAGTATCTGGGTTGTAGGAGGAACGAATAGAAGACAGCACTATTATTTATGATCGTAGTGTATCTGTGATATGTAGAGAAGATAGAATTAGAAAATACTGAGGCCCAGGAAGGACAGAAGGATCTAGAAGGCCTAAGGAAGCGTGGAGGGATCTGCTTGGCTGGATTCTGTGAGGAGGGATCGTGGTTTCACCCTTCTCTTTTAAGGACCTTCTTTGGGGGTGGGGTGGGGGTAGAATGGTCCTAGGACTCCAGCAGACAGGGCGCATTCCCCGTGCCCAGGTGTCTGAGGCTGCTACGCACTTCCCATAAACTCTGCTGTCAGACGCATCTTGTTGAGTCTGCGGCACTAGTTCCATCTGATACTTTCTGTGTAGTACGGGGTTCCTGTTTCTGATCCTCTGCTGTTTACAGAGCAGTAAAAATTTACCAACATTTGGGAAAAATAGATACGTTAATTTGGCCAGCCCCTGGCAGACATTAACTCTATGCTCTTTCTACTTTTCTAAATCAATTATATTGACACAGTGAGCAAGCTGAGATGGAAACTCTCAGGAAACATTAGAAATGTCATCAAGGGGAACAAGGCCAAGGTAGGACTGGGAGATAGGATTGATATTTGAAGCTCACAGACCCTCTCTCTGGGGTCGTTAGAGGGCTCCATGAAAAAACCCTGATCAGAGTGAGTGACAGACCATGGACTGGATTATTAAGAGAGTTCAGGGTATCTGTGAGAGGACAGAATCCCTCAGCTCTCATTCATCAGCCACAGTATCAACTCAGGCGGCTCTGGCCCAAGGTGTGTCATACTCCTTCGTGTTAGGGCTCACGTGGAGAACGATGCTTTGAGCCTTTGACAGCCCTGACTCAGTGCTGGAGCCTGAGCTCTGTCATCGGGGCAGGTCGTATGTGAATGAGTGACCGTAGGCCTGCAGTTCTGAGAACCTGCACCCTTCGTCTGTAGAAGATAGGGACTGAAAAAAAATCAATTGAGTGTGACACACAGAAAACCCTTCTTTAAGTTTTCAAAGAAGGAAAAGTAGACAATATTTATGTCCACTTTAAAGTGAATGAATGACGGGTGGATCACAGAGCCCTATGAACTCAATGTGAATAAGGAATGTCTGCAGGTCGCCTGTGGAAAAGCACGGAATTCAGTTCTGCCAGCTCACTCTAGTCTCTTAATGTCAGTTCAGAGTTAAAAAGAAGAGCAAAGGTATAGTACTGAAAGGTGAGGTTTTGTCTAGTTAACCCTGGGCTACCCAAGGTTTAACCTTTTCTCATCTTCCCATGAGGGCCCAGGTCCATAGTCTCTGAGGTTGCCAGTTCCTAGAGCAAGTCCCTATCAGAAAACAGGGCTCTCAGAGGGGCGGCTCACAGGAAGGGTTCGGATTCCCTCTTGTGTCCAATATCCATCCAAATTAAAGCGTGGTGGAGCTGGGCCACGTGGTGGCGGTGGGAGACACCTGGGAACCCCTGCTGGTTTGAAGGCAGAATTCCTGGGTCCTGATTTGGACAAGCTGTTTAACTTGGGCCAGATAGATAGGATGAAAGGGGAAAGAGAAGGGTTCGACCCTCCATTGCTGGCTTTGACGGGGCCACAGGCCAAGGAATGTGGTAGCCCCTAGAAGCTGGGAATGGGTCTCAGCTAGATAGCCTACAAGGAAATGGGGATCTCAGTGCTTCAACCGCAAGGAATTGAATTCTGCCAACAATCCAATGAGCAGGAAGCAGATTCTTGCTTAAAGTCTCCAGAAAGTAATGCAGCCTGCTAACACCTCGATTAGTCTAGTGAGACCTGCGTGGGACTCCTGACCTACTGATTTGTAAGAGAACGTGCTGGTGTTTTAAGTCACTGCATTGGAGCCCCAAGGTGCAGGGTCCTCTTCTGAGGTGACACCTGGCCTCCAGGCCTCACAGGACTGCTGTGAGGATCAGATGAGATAATGTCTGTGAAAGGCCTTCCTATGTCGTCTTGGACTATGTTGTACACTAATTTTGGTGCTTTTAGGGTCTTAGTCTCCTAAAAGTCTCCCCCAAAGGACATTCCTCTCAGGCTCCTAAAATATCACTTAGCTTCTCTCCTCGCCAGAAGTAACCCAGACTCTTGGGTTCCCGGATCGCAGAGGTGGACTGAGCAGATCTGAGGGAGCCCAGGACAAGCTTTCCCAGTGAACACGAGATTAATCTCTCACCCCTCTTTCCTGTGTCCCTCTTCCTAGGACAGCTTATGCAGTGTCAGGGCCCAGCACCCTGGGGTTGACAGTGGAGAGGAAGCATAAAGGACAGGGAATATGAAAGAAGCCTTGGTGTGAGGAATTAGAGGAGCCTTGTAAAGTGTGGGAACATAGTGTGTTTCCCGCTCTGCCGGGCCCACAGCCCAGCCTTCTTGACTGTGGCTTATTCCCCTTGTCTTCCGCAGCCACTTGGACAAGCTGCCTGATGTAGGCAGTTGGTGGCAACCGTATTGTTAAGATCCCTGCTGTACATGGTGTGACACAGGGGCTGTGGGGTCTGTCACCCACCTGTTTAGGGGCACTTGGAAGATGCTGCTGCCTCAGAGGGCCACAGCTCCCACCTTTGTCTGAGGGGCCAGCTCTGCCTTCAGCCTCTCACTGACCCTCAGAAGACCCGTAACTAGCCCCTCTGTCAGCCCCTGTACCTCTGGTTTCCACCTTCTCACCAGATTCTGCAGAGGCCCAACTTGCAGACGGTCTGTGGATTCTGAAACTCTGACTCCCGCCTTCCCTGTAGACTCTGCAGAGACGTGTTTACCTGTGTGGCCTCTCTGCCTGTGTACCCCATGCAGCCCACCTTCCCTCACTGAGTGCTGTCTCCTTCCCTCTCAACTGTGTCCTGTGTTTTCAAGGCACCTCCTCGTCACCCCTTTCACCCCCATCACTGCCTCTCCTTTTGTGACAGTTTGGTTGGAAAAGCTAAATTTCACAGAAGGTTTCTGAGCATTGTTTTGTTTAGCATCCAAACCTTCTTTTCTATGTAGGCCATGATTGGGGGTTTTAGAATTCTGATTTCTGGCCCATTATACTAGTTTTCACCCCCAGATCACTTCTTGGTTGGGTCTTATCACTTAGGAAACCAGGTGATTAATTCCATGACATTGCTGGCGGAGGAAGTTGGGCGGCACCCAAAGGAAAGTCGGTATTGTGCAAACTCAGCAGATGGTGTAATTGCACTCTGTGGCTAAATCATGACCAAAGTGCAGCCTGCTGTTGGACTCACAGAGGAATGACTCAGTAAGTGTTTAGGACAAAGGTGTCAGAGGTGTCATAGTTAACAGATAAGAAATGTCAACAATTTAGACTTTAACTTTGCAGAGAGTAAGGAACAAAGAAAAAAAGCAAAAGCACATGTAGATTGAAGCATGGCAATCTGGCTCTGGTGGCCTTGTCTGGCAGGCCCTGGGAGATGGGGACATGTCCTGTAGCCACCAACTTGGTCCTGAGAGACTTGGGTAGAAGGTGCCATTTCCTGAGGTCACCTGTTTTGGAACGACTCCTTAGAGTCCTCCATCTGAGGGCTCAGGGCTTGTGCTGATTTTGTATCACTTATGTCTTTGGACCCAAGGCATGGGTCACTGCTGTGTCAGTTGTTAACGGTACCTGGGGAAGGGCCTTGTCACTGAGGTTCAACCACAGTCTTTCTCTGATGTCTGACCTAGTAGCTTAGGAAAAATAGGGACATTTGTGTTGCTATTCAGGAGACTGACAGAAGGACAGAGAGTTAACAGAATATTTTAGTGATTCAAAACAAAATTCTGTTATCTAGGTACGAAATAACTTGGTCATTTTATGGAAGGAAAACCCTAATTTTACTCTTGTTGTGTATTATCTACAGCTTCTGGCACAAATAATGCCCTTTTTTTAAATTACAAAAGCTTTTATTATAAAATCAAAAGTATGTAAAAACAATATCACACTCAAGCATACCATATGATATTTTAGGTGAAATGCTCAAATTAAAACTATAAATTATTATACTCATATTATTACCCCACCAACCACACTCACTCAGGCATTACTTCTGCCAGACCCTGGATATTACAATCAGCAGTAAAAGATTTGTGAACCTTTTTCTGTGAATACAGCCATGAACCTGGAATATACACTTGAATTTGTCTTTTTGTCATTTATAGAACTAAAATAAATTTAATATGCTTTTATTTTTATGTATTTGTAGAATAAATAAATAATGCATAGGTTGTCAAATTTTAGTTTTAAAATATAATTTATATTAGCATATTGAAACAAATGTGTACATTATTATATTTAATTATCATTTAATAAACATATAATTCCTTAATAGATAAGCTATATTCTTTATCTTGCACACACATTCGCATTCTTCTGTAATTATTGTACTAAGTATAGTCTTAATCATTTTTATTAGTTACCATATTTAGCCAAGGTACCATTTTTTTTTTTCTCCAGATACAGGGAAAAGCAGAAGGCAAGAAACCAAGAACTGCCTAACTACATTTTTAGTAGTGTGTGCTTTAGATTACCTTTTAACGTCTTAGGAGGCAGAATTAAGCACTTTATCCAAAGGGATTTACACATTCTATTAATCTATAATCCTTGTATAATGTATATGAATAAGGATATATTAGAACTTTATATATATACACAAACACACACATATATGTGTGTATATATATATATATATTAGCTTAGAAACTGTTCAAGTATCCAAATAATATATAGTAAATAATTCAACATTTTCTAAAGTCTTAGCATTTTAATTAAATATTTGGAAATTACAAGTTTAGCTAAAACATTAAATCCTCATGATTGATAGGATTGTAAGAGTTTTACAAGATCAAAACCCATGAAAAGACTCTGTTTTATGATTTCATTTAAACACAATTTTATATTTTGTTTCAACAATGATCTTTGTTTTGTCCCATAAAACCAATGTACAAAATTTAGAAAGTTTAAATCCTCAGCGGTTTTAATCTCAGTCTTATATAAACTAGAATATTGTTTTAGCACTCATTTTATATAAAAAACTAGGGCAATATAGACATATAATTGTTTTTAATACATATGATTGACTCATTTCCATCTGTCCAAAATTTATCAGAAATATTACAGGATAATTTAAAAATATACTTTATAAATTTTGTATCTTGAAACAAAATTTAAATAACCATAAAATGGTATTTAAAAACCCATGAAAGCTAAGATCTTCTCTTATAGCTATAATAATGAAGGGCTATTTAAATACATATGTCTGCATTTTATATTGCATAACACACATTTTACTGACACTTTTTCTTAGATGTTTTCAACTATTTAGCATACAAAATAATGACAATGATTTTTTTCTGGGCAATCAATCTTTAAAATTTCCCAAGCGAGGGAAAGAAAGAGGGGTAGAGCAACGACAACAGCAACAATGTGTGAGAGAGTTTTACACAAATACAAAGTCGCCATGTGAAAGGTGACCTTCTCCACTGGGAGGAGAGAGGACGTTTCGAGGAAGGAAAATCTTTTTCCTGTAGACATAGATACAAAAGAGAAAGTCATTACAGCTGGTTTAAATAGTGACTCAAGTCCTGTCCCGGACAATTTTATCAAGCCATGTAATTAGAAGCCGGCACTACTTGCCCTGGCCAGGTAGCTCAGTTGGCTAGAAAGTCGTCCCAAAATCCCAAGATTGCAGGTTTGATCCTCGGTCAGGTAACATACAAGAATCGACCAGTGAGTGCATAAATAAGTGGTACAACAAATCAATGCTTTTTTCCCCTTTTCTCTCCTTCTTCCTCTCTCTCTACGATCAATTTTTTTAGAAAGCCAGTGCTTATTAATCCCTGAAGAAGGGGAAACATTCTACATTCATCCCAGAGAACTCTCTTAGACCAGCTGTATAATATTCTCTTGAGAGTTTTTTCCTTTTTCTACCTCAGGCATTTCCCAAATGAACATTCTTGTTCCTGGTAAAGTTCCCCAAGTGGCCACTAGAATTCTAATTCATCCTCAGTGAAGTTAAGCCAGGAGGCAGCACAAGCTTATTAGCAAAGTCCCTGCAGGACCACTGGACAGTTGATCAAAGGTGAAATATCACCTGTGTTTCGAGCTCTCAGCTCTAAAGTTAAGCTGCCTCTACTTGCTGACTTGAAAAATCAGCAGCCACCTGACTCACAGAATGTGTGGAGAGCTCTTTCTCAAAGCCAGTTTCTCATATCCAGAAAAGACTGGGAGAAGATCTTACAGACGGAGGGTGGTGGGCCAATCGAAGACCAGAGATGGTGTTAAAAGCCAGATTTTACCAGGGGACACCAAACACTGACTGGACACTAAAAATTCCAGGAGATAAGTAATAAACTGATATTGAAGGACAAAAGAGACAACCAGAGTCTAAATTTAGTGCACAACCAAAGAGAAAGGCATCTTGAATGTCTTGAGACTCAAGAAGTCTCAGACATGCACATTATTGAGTCATCTTGGCCAGTTCTTTGCAGGGACAGTCTTGACCAAATATCAAGAGAACCTCCAGATGTCCTAATCAGGACACCAGGAGCAAAACCGTCATCTGACAAAGTCATTTACTGGTGACAAGAAGGAACCATGGGGTATATCACCAAGAAAAGGAAAAGTAATGATATAACTTGGGGGAAGGGTGGCATTAGGTGAAATTTATATGAAACAGTATTTTGGTAAGTGAGAGCAAAGCAGGGCTGTGTGTACAGGGGTAATATCAGTTCTGGATGGCAGAGTGGACACAGGGTCTCCTCTTCTTAGAAAGTACAAAGTTAGATGTGGAATATTTGATCCCAAACCCTCTTACCTGAATCTGCACCCAGGTTGGAAATCAAGGCGGCCGTTCCATGACAAACTGCATTAGGTCCTGCAGGCAAGATTGAGCAGCTTTGTTCTTCCTGAAGTGATTTCAAGCACTATGTTTCTGATAAACTATGATTTTAGAAAACCAGATTTCTTAGGAGCAAAGTCATGCTACTGAGTGTCATTAGGACACTTTACAGACGTAGTGTTTCCTTAGAAGAAACATACTTTTCTGCTAACTTTGCAGCTGGCTTTACATGTGTTTTGAGTCTGTTTTCCCAGCTTGATGAATGGTATAGTGGATTTTCATTTTTTTAGGTCAAACTAATTTTCACTTTTTCAACATGTAACCCTGTCTCATTTTACCAGCTTGTGAAAATTGCCAGAAAGAAGCTGTGGTGGTGGCCTGGAATCTTTCCTGGAAGTGATTAATCTCTTCCTTCTTTCCTGTTTCCCACTTCCTAGCATGGCCTCTGCAGTTTTAGGGCCCCAGTGCAGTCTGGGCTTGTCCCTTAAGAAGGAACACACAAGGGACAGAATGAAAGAGCAAGCCTTGGGGTGAGGAATCAAAGAGACATGTGTGACAAAGTCTAAGACGTGGGGGAAGGGAGTGGTCCCTTGCACTTTGGTAACTGCTTGGTCAAGATCTATGCAGGGAGGCCTGGGTAAGTGTAATTGTGGAGGCGGACCTTCAGCTTTTTGGAAGCCTATGAAAGATGCTGCTTCCTCTGTGTCCCCTTTGGTTCCCAGTACTCTTTGGTCTGAGACCTCTTTAGCCCTGGCCTCCATCCACCCTTTTACCAGACCTTCAAGAAGACCAATCACCAGCCCTTCTATCTGAGCCCTTTCACATCTGGCCTCCTTATCAGTCTCTCTTCCCAGGACCCTACAGTGTCTCATCATTCCCTGGAGCACCCTATCTCGTGTCTGACTCTGCTCTTGCATCGTCTGTTTTCTTGTTACTGTGCCCTGCCCGTCCCAGTGGGTCCTGCTCCCTCACCACTCCTTTCACATCATTACTGGCCTGCTGTGTGCCACCAGAGGCTCTGCCGTTGGTTCCCACATTCTTACTCCTTGCTTTTCCTACAATGGCTTTATCTCCTCTGCCTGGGAGTCCTCCTTGCCTCGGTCTCTCCTAATATTTCACATATCCTTATTTCTCCCCCCACTACCAGCTTTTTCATCTTTTCTACCAAGGCTCTCTCTGCCTCCACTCTCACCCCCAACCCTTCCCCATTATTCAGTCTCAACACTGGGAACCAGATCCCTTTTTGCCTCTGAGCTACAATCTTAATACATCACCTTCTACCCCCATCTTTTATCTTTCCTCTTGTTCCCTAGAACACACACATGCTAGACCCTCTTCTCCAGCCAGATTCCACCTCTTCACATGGTCCTACCCTTTTTGTCAGGACCTCTCAACCTCTCATTCACTCCACAAAGCCTACTGATTCATTTGCCTGTCACCCCCACTGGCGACTGTCTCTACCCCACCACTGCCAGACCCTACTTAAACGACGACTCAATTTGGCTTGATTTCAATTCTACTGGACACTGTCCCGGAGAGCACGTCTTTGGAAAACCCCCTTTTGTCCAGCCTCCTCTGTTGCAACGGCAGGCATGGACTGCTCCCAAAACTTGCCCATTTTCAGCTTCTTCCCCATGGCAGGTGGCTGCTGGCAGCTTGTTTCTCCCTATCTTCTCATTGTGCAGTTTCCATCAGGAACAATTTTCTTTCCATCCATTGAGCTCTGTCTCAGGGGAGTTCCTGCAGCCAGACATGTGGGAGCAGGTAGACTCTGTTTCCTCAGTCCAGAAGCTCCTGGAGATACAAATTAAACAGAGCGTGGATTTCCAGATTTGGGACAGGAAAGAGAAGGAGTCATTTCTAAAATAACAGAGGGCATACTAGCAACTTTATTGTGCTGTGACTCCCTTAGCATCATCTGCTGTGGAGGGCTGCTCCACAGCCCTCCAACCCTCTGGAGATGCGAAGGCCAACCAGGGTAACTGCATGATCTGTATGAGCTTCCAAATCCCTAAACCTTGGGAGGCTATAGCAGAAATGTAGTTAGCTCTTCTGAGATTTCCCCTCTCTGTACAGGGATGTTCCTGCTGGCTCCTCTACTATGCTTTGATAGTTGTCCTCCACCAGTCTCCCTTTCTCTTATTCAATGTGTAATGGCCTCATTCCCCAACCTAAATGCAGATAATACATACCCCTTGCTTCCCAAGTCTCAGACCTTGCCTGCACCTTAAAGCCTGGCCCCAGCCCTTGGGGGAAGGAGCTCACCAATGAAGAGCAGTATCTTCTCTGTGTTCCCACTTTATGAGTATGATGATGGAGATGAATTTAGGAATGCTTTGAGGTGTTTAACAGTCCAGGGAGATAGTCAAGCCTAAGGAATCCCTAGTTCTGGAGTGGCCTGGGTCAGCAGAAGCCCTGTGCTGCTAAGCTTCAGACCCCAAGGAAAAGCCAGAAGAAGAGTGTAGCCTCAAAAGATGAGAGAAACGTAGGAGGTTCAAAGCATGAATACATCAATGAGGGGAGGTAGGATTAGGGACCTTCCAAGCCAGACACCTTCACACACCGGGGACTTAGCTGATACCTTAGTGAATAAGACCCCTTGTTTTTGCCCCAGACGGATTAGACTTCTACAAAAGGTCCCTTGGGGGGAAAGTGAGATGCTTGCTTCATTGGCTTTGTCCCAGGAAACAAGGCAAAAGGCAAGAAGGTCACTTGCAAAAATCTACATCAACTGTGCATTGTCCACATCCTGTTGAAACCAGAGGAGTCTTTGGGTGAAGTATCAGTCATTGTCCCTAGCATTTGAGACAGATTCCAAAGAAAAAACGAAGCTCTCTGCCCTTGTGGAGTTTACACCATTGGTCCTGAGTCAACTCCCTCTCAACCTACTCAAAACTGTATCAAACCTTCACTTCTCTGAAGTGCCCCTCCCACCCCTGCTCAAAGAAACCACAAGCCTTCAGATGAGAACTTTTCAACATCAAATCTTCAAAAACTATTGCATCCCACCCTCCTTTCCTCTTGGAATGCTGTGTGAAAGAAGAATGCTTGGGAGAGACCTTCCTTGACTGTTCCAAGATGGGATTGGGGCCCATCACAACTCTTGTTCCTCTCGGAGGACAGGGGGCCTTCTCTGTCTCCCTCAGTGCCGGCCTGGTGCGTTGCACCTAGTTAACGGTCAACAACTGCTCAGGGGAATTAACAAGGAGTGTTGGGCAGAAAACTCTTTGGGGGAGAGACCCCACCAAGTCAGTTGTAGGGCGGGGCCGCAACTTGGGGGCGGGGCCATATCCGGGGCCTGGGCCTATATTGGGCCTAGATTGGCTCTGAGATTGGGTCTTGCTTTGCAGTGGCCGCACTGCTTCTCTTCTCAGGAACCTGAGAAGGAAGTGCTGGGAACTCACACCTGCAGTTACGACAGGACTTTCCGGCAGCCCGAAGGGGCCTTTCCACCTCCCTTGCCTGCTGCACTCCGCCGGTTGTCCAGTTACTACGGTCCGCCTGACGTTGCATTGAGGCTGCACCCGCCAGGGTGTGGCTTGCGCAGGCCCTGGGAGACCCTCAGCGCGGGGCCACGGGGATGGCCCACACACTCTGGGGCAGTTGCCCTGTGAACTTGGTTGGCAAGGTCAGGATCGCATGCCCCTGCAGGACCAGTAGCCACACCATGGAAGGTGCCCACCACTCGCTGGGAATTGTTTTGAGAAGAGCTGCCAGGAAGGTCCTGGTGCCTTTAGCAAGGCTGGGGGACTGGTACATGAGCGCCCCCAGGGCAAAAAGTGACAGTGGCGGAGATAAGGCCACTCCTGAGGGACAGAAGCAGAACCCTGTGCAGATTCCTGGTGCTGAGGCCTCCAGAGGATGGGGTGGAGCTGCAGGTCATTGTCACGGCAGCTGCCTTCACAACTCAGGTATGGAAACCACCATGATTTTGTTGAGAGCACCTAAGTGTCAGGTCCTGTGTTAGACAGGGATTCTGGCCACTGTGGTCATCACTAGAGGTGGGGGGAGATAACTGCGTTTTTCCTGCTTTCTCAGGGGACAGGTTTTCGTGTTTTGCACAAGTATTATATAGTGAATTTTCAAGATATAGAATAGTAGATGGCAGTATCCATGGGGTCCTAACCTCAAAACAATATTAACATTTTGATGTACAGTAATTTTCCCAGAAAATTATTTTACACTGTTTAAATAATATATATATATTTAAAAGGTAACAAAACACTTAACATTTTTATCATACGCAATTTCTGCATTATTGTGCACTCTTCCTAAACATTTTAAATGTCTTTCAGATTAATCATCTTATTTTACTTTGATATTTAGGTTTGTTCTAAGTTTTGGATATTTTGACGTATTACTTAACATGTGTGTGCATATTTGTATTTGCTTATGAACTAACTGTCCATTCCAAGCATCATAAAGCTTTTTTTGAATTTCAGATGATTTTCTAATCCAGGGTTCTGCCCTTGAACCAGTTTTCTTTATTACATAATTGTTTGTAATATTTTCTTATTCATCTTTTTGTGTTAGGTCTGCTGATATCCTCTCTTTCATTTGATGTCAGTATTTGTGTCTTTGTTTGCCAATCTGACTGGAGGTTTGTTAATTGTCTTTCAAAGAAATGGCTTTTGGTTTCATTGATTTTTTTCTTTATTATTTTTCTGGCTTTTACTTTATAGATTTCTGCTTATGTTTTATTGTCTTTCCCTCTGTTTGCTTCAGGTTTATATTGCTTTTATTTTTCTAGTTTCTTAAGGTGAATACTTATTAGATCATTGACTTGAGACCATTCTCTTCATATAAACCTGTTTTTGAAGTGAGCATAAGCTCAAGGTTTTATTGCCTTCATAATAAAACAAATGCTGAAGCTCAGAAATGGATCATTTGGCCCTTTCTCTTGTGTCTCTTCCCAGATTGAAACGTGTGCGCCTCTCAGTCAGCATTCTTTTCGATGGGTATGGACTCAATGCAGTCAGGCCTCGGCGCAATCTTCTTTGTAGTTGTAGCCTTTTTCTGGAAAACCGACTTAGTCTGCTCACCGTAGCCACCCTGCTTCCTACAGCAACATTGCTTTCCTGGGACAGATGAGAATCCTTGCCCTTCCTGTATTGTGTCATTTTGTGGGATTGTGCTTGTTACACTTGTAGAAAGTCTGATGGGTTTTAGGAATATTTACCATATTTGCGATTGCACTATCACTATAAACTTTGAATGCTATGAATTTCCCTGTAAATACTGATTTATTTATACCCCAACAAGTTTTGATATGTTATGTTTTCATTTTCAATTAAAATTATTTTATAATTTTTCATTTGGCTTTTTTATTTGGAAGTATGATTTTTAATCTCCAAATGTTGGGGACTTTTCTAAATATATTTCTATTTTTGTTTTCTAATTTAATTCCATTATGGTGAGAGAACATACTTTGTACAATTTCAGTGTTTAAACTGTTGAGATTTATCTCGTGACCTAGTACATATTCTGTCTTGGTGATTGTTTAATGTATACTCGGGAAAAATATGTACTCTGCTGTTTGTTGGATAGTTTTCTGTAAATATCAATGAGGTCAAGTTGGTGGTTGTTTAGGTCAAGGTGTTGTTCAGGTGTCCCATGACATTCCCAATTTTCTTTCTGCTTCTTTAATTACTGAGAGGATTGTTGAAGTGTCCGACTATAATTGTGGAGCTGTCTGTTTCTCCTCTGAGTTCTATCTGTTCTTCATGCATTTTGAAGTTCTGCTGTTGGACGTGTATACACTTAGAATTCCTATGTCTTGTTAGTGCATTGCCCCCTTCATCATTATCTAATGATTCCTCATTTCCCGTGGCATTCCTTGCTGAAGTCTACTTTGTCTGGTATTCATAAAGGCACTCCAGCCTTCTTTTGATTAGTGTTTGCATGGTATATCTTTTTCTATTCTTTTAACTTTTAACCTATTTATGTCTTTATATTGAAGTTGAGTTTCTTGTACACAGCATGTCGTAGTGTGTTGCTTTTTAAAAAACCCAACCTGACAATCTCTGCCTTCTAATTGCAGTGTGTAGATCGTTAACATTGCTATTATTGTGGCTATATTTAAATCTACTATATTGCTAGTTGTTTTCTATTCACGCCATGCTCCCCCCTGCTCCCTTGCCAACCTACTTTTGGGTTATTTTTTTGATTCTAATTTTTCATCACTCTTGTCTTTATTTGTTAAACCTCTTTTTACTAATTTTTGTCCTGTAACTGTTGCAGGATTTAAAACATTCATCTTTAATTTACCGCTTCAATGTTTATCTTTAATTTATCACTTTGTAAAATAGTTACCTTCAAATAATATTGTACCACTTCATGTATAGTGTAAGAAGCTGATAGCAAGATACTGTTCTTCCCATTCTTTAGGCTGTTGTCATATACTTAGCGCTATATTAGTTCAAATTAATTTTATACTTCTTAAGTAATGTTATATTCTTTGGGTAAAAATGTTAAATCATTTCACATAAATTCCCATTGATCATCCCTACCCTGAAGGTAACCAGTGCTACCAGTTTGTTATACATCCTTTCAAACCATTAGTATGCATTTACATATATACATTTGTGTGTCTGTATATGTATACTTAGAATATGTGCATACATGTGCATATATGTATACTTAGAATAGGTATAGTTATTTTACATAAAAGACAGAATATGCATGCCATTCTATAGCATGCTTCTTTTATTCAATAATATATCTTCTCAGTCTACCCATATCAGTATTTCTAGATCTGTCTCATTCTTTTGACCTGCTGCATAGCATTCTATTAAATGGATTTTCCATAGATTTTTTTTTTTGTAGTGATACTGTTTTCCTACTATTCATTATGGTAAACAAGGCCTCATTGAACATCCTTCTGTGCCTTGTTGTGGACATTGGCAAGTGCTTCTCTAGCGTACATACTTATCGGTGGAGTTACATTTCTCATAGAACCCTCCAGCATGAAACAAATGGGAGAGGAGAGGCCAAAATTTAGCCTATAAGGTGTTAGGATGCATAGGGGCTAGTGGGTGTGGTGGTGGTGGTAGGGATGCGATTGAGGATTGAAAGTCCCGGAAAGTCTTCGGTAAAGCTCATACAGTAATGGCTCCATGTTCGAGACTCAGGGCAGTCTGAAAGAGTATGATTTGGTGACTGTTTTCATGTCCTGGGTATAAAGAAGCAACTCTTTTTCTTCATCAGAGATGGAAAAGAGAAGAATGTGACTCATTTTGATGGTCTGTCAGAGGGGTTACATAACTTGCCCAGAGTAGAGTCATTTGGCTAACAATGGGCTTGTTTTCTGGTCGTCTTACAGTGGAATGAGAGACGGCCCAGTGACCTGATGAATGTAATTGAATTTAGGGACCATCGGGTTCTACATCTTGAAAACAAGATGGGAAACAAGACCCTGTATCTAGTCAGTGGTAGAGCTGGAGCTCCAGCCCTAAATGTTGACATGCTCAGCCGTAGGCGGCAGAAAGCAGAAACAGGAAGGGGAGAGCTCAGTGCAGCTGGGGAGGTGGTGGTGGGGGTCGAGGAGACAGAGAAGCAAACATCATCGCTGCCTACTCCGCCCCCTGCTGCCCACTCTCTTCCTTTCCCCAGATTCCTGCGACTTCTTTCTTCCGCGGCATCAAAGAAGTCCAAAAAGGAAAACTAAACAACCCAAATTACAGGATAGAGAAAAAACCCATTTCCATGTAAATGTTACTATTCTGCAGCAGAACAAACATAGTAGAAATAACGAGGCTTTGGTTTGGATCTGCGAGGTGGAAGGTGGGCATAAATAGTCTCAAAACCAATTAGTGGAACCGCAGTAACTCTCTCCTGGACGGTAGAGGGATGGGGGCTGGGCACGTTACCCACATGCAGCTACTCAAAAAGTGGTCTGCATTACCTTGCTGTAATCATTGATTTCAGGCAACAAAACAAAATAAACAAAAACCCAGCCTAAGTGTGGAGTGGATCATTAAAACAAAAAAGCTGGGCATTCAGAGGACATTTGGAAAGTTGTGGAGTTGGATTTGAAACTGTCACCCAGCTCTTGCCCACTTGTAAGGCAGAGGGCCTCCCGCTGGCCCACCCGCAAGCAGACTAAGGATGCCTCATTGAGAAGTACGGCAGGGGGGTGCTCTCTTCTGAGTATCCGGGAACAGAATATTCTTCCAGTCCAGAAATGTGAGAGGGAGTTTCCCCTACAGCAGTCTCCCTGCCTTGGGATCCCTGGGATACTTTTTAAAAAGGAAAACTTTCTGAACTACCCTACCCCAATTCCAGTACCCTGCCAGTATGGGGATGGGCTGAGAATCTGCATATTATATGATCAGCTGGGTGATTCTTGGGCCTGGTGCTGATGTTTGGCCCAGGATTGGCTTGTCCAGTCATTGTGCAGTGATAAAGGAGCTGCTTTCCAAAGACCTGCATCTGTTATGTTGACTCTCTGGTCATTTCACATGGTTCCACCTAGTATCTTTGTTTCCTTGAAATTTCAACTGATCTCCAGAAAATGAGTTTTCTAGATCTTTGATTAGACACCCTTGTGATGAAGAGAATTTTCCAGTGTGTGAACATTAACTAACAATTGACTTAGGGCAGGGGTTTCTATACTGGTTAAGTTCAGAAATGAATCTGGAAGGCATTTTAGAAATCTTATTTGTATTTGGAGCGATGAAATTCAAAGATATATTTTATATTTTATGAGGTCAGTTACATTGCTGTTTATGTTTCAGACCTAATCCTTTTTTCAGGATCTCTACAAACACTTTGGGAGGATTTCTCCCCAAAGTACAGAGAAGGATTTAAGGCAGCGTTGTAAAACCTCTTCTGGAATAAGGCAAGGCTGTCAACTGACCAGTCAATAAGAACAGAACTGCCAGCAGTGAATGGACTGGGCCGGCATCACAGACACAGCGATTGGGAGATACAGGTTTTGAACTTATGTCTTTTGGAAGCAGCCTGGTGCTGCAAAAAGAGTGTGAATTACATAAAATTTGACCTTAAATGAGGATCATCACTTACTAGTTGGTTATATAGTCCTGGTCAGAACAAGTAGCCCCATGGAGTTATCTGCATCTCTAAAACAAGGAGGAAGACATCTTGCAGAGCTGGTGGGGTGGGGTGTCATTCTTGGGGAAGGTGTGTGAGATCCACAGTGCAATGCACCCCCATAGGAGGTGCTTAGTAATGGTTATAATTAGTGGATTCTAGGCCAAAGGTTTCCACTGATGCACAACACCCTTCTAGGTGAGAAAGAGGTCTCCCAGCTGCTTTTAGACCAGCTGCAGGTCTTCCCCACCCTGACCCCCATCCCCTTCACACATACAACTGCCCTGGGCCATTTACCCTCTAGGAGAAAATTTCCAGAGGAAGTTGGCACATCTACCATGGGCACCAGCAGGTGCCAGCACAGGCTAAGCTTTCAGAAGGGCTGCCTCATTTCATTTGATCATTCTGGCATCCTTCAGTGTGACTCATGCAAGCCCAGACTTACTTCCTTTCCTCCAGAGTGATTTCTGTCTCTTACAGCCTTTCTTGCTTGATAGTCTGAGCTGGAGAGGATGCTCAGCCTTGTACTATCAAATACCAATGAGGAAGAAAGACCTCTTGCTCAGGGGAATCCTCATAACAAAACTAATAAACACCAGTGGCCACATTTGTGCAGTCCTTTACAGTTTGTAGAATACTTTTATATCCTTTTGCTTGTTTCATATTTGAAAAGTCCTGGCAAGGTGGCGTGATGGTTAAGGGCTGGGCTCTGGAGTCTGAAGATGGCTCTCAAATTCCCATCTTCACCTCTTCCCAGCTGAATCATCTCGGGCAAGTATAACTTACTGTCTCTGAACCCCACAGATTTAAGGGGAAGTATGTAGAATATGGTAATAAAAGCTGAATAATTGTTAGCTATTATCTCTCTCACGCCCATTTTACCAAGGGACTTCAAGTTTTTCCTCAACCGAAAGGTCAATCTCACT
This sequence comes from Tonatia bakeri, assembly GCA_004024845.1. Taxonomy (NCBI): domain Eukaryota; kingdom Metazoa; phylum Chordata; class Mammalia; order Chiroptera; family Phyllostomidae; genus Tonatia; species Tonatia bakeri. The sequence continues at coordinate 58,755 of PVIA01007433.1, forward strand.
TTCTTCATTTTTACACGTTTGACCTTTCCTCCCAGTCCCCTGCCTCCATACCCTCCTCTGCCTCACTGCCCCTCACACATACAGAGCCTGCATTGAACTTTCCTTGTCCTGTTCAGTACAGGTTGTCTCAGGCCTTAGCAAATGTCCTGAGCTTGACTCCTGAATCCTGGTAGATACCTACCCATCCTTCAAGTAGACTGACTTCCTCTTATCCCCATGATCCCAGTCTGCTTTCTATACACCTTGGTTGCAGCAGTTACGTGGGCTGAGATAGTCTCTTTCCCTATCTATCTCCTCATCAGAAAGTGTGCTCCCAGGGGGCAGGGACCATATCTCACTTGTGTGACCCTGTGCCTGATACCAAGGTACCAAGGTAGTATGAGGTACCAAGTCGATGTTGGTTTGGATGAACAAATGTTGTGGAATTCATCATTCTAGCTAAAATGATCTTAGGTCAGCATTCCAGTCATTGAGCCCAGCAGCTGTGGAGCCAGTGACGGAACCCAGGCCCCAGTCTTCGGTTGCCATGTTCTCCGGGCACTTCTCAAGATGCCCCTCAGTGTGGCCTCCTGACACTGCACTGCGATTTTTCTGGCCAAACCGGGCAACAGAAACACAAAAATGAATGATAGGAAAGCACCGGACTTCATATTTAGAGGCCTGGAAGAGAGTTCCAAAGGACACCAAGCAGCCAGTGTGCAAAGGCCTGCTTTTAATGTATCAGAAAAGACAAAATTACAGTATGCTTGCCTTTGATGTGCTGTCTGTTTCGTCTTTCTGAATAAAAGGGAAACTCTGGCTCCAGGCTGATTTTCAATTGCAAAAATAGACTAAATTCCAACCCTTAAATTATCAAAAGTGCCACATACTTGACAAGCAGCTTAGCAGAGAGCAGAAACTACCAAGTTAGTAATTAAACAGAGCTTAAGTCAAATTAACAGAGACAGACATTCTTGTCTGGCGGTCAGAACAGAGACCCGAAGAGCGCTGGGTCTGGCCCTGGTCCTGCGTGTGTCAGAGTCGAGTCCTGATGTGAGTCACAGTTGCCAAGGAGAGACCCCGTGGGCCCCCTCCATCCCCCTCTGTCTTCCTGGACAGGCTCCCCAGGTGAGAAGAGGGTGTGTTCCTGTTGGGAGATGGGATGGGAGGAGGGTAGGCCTGTAAGGAGCCTGGAGGAGGCAGAGGGGGGCAATTCTCCTCTGTTTTAGAATTTGTTTCCAAATATTATTAGAGACAATGGAAGATTATATATATATTATATACATATATATCACCTTATATATATGTATGTAAAATGATTGTATCTTAGGAGCTCGTATAAGTATTTTAATATAAATTATCATTTCCTCAGAAAATATTCAGTGCCTGCAGCAGTGGGTGAAGCCAAGTCCTAGGCTTGGATTGCTGACGTGGTAGGGGAAGACAGATGATGGATAAGCCAATAAGTGTGTAGTGCTGCAGGTGGCCCTAAGTGACATGAACAGAACTGTGGCGAAAGGAGGAGGACAGGGAGTTCCGAAGTAGGAGAGGACTGAGTGCGCGCGAAGGGGAGGATGGAGTTGCTATTTCCATTGGGCACTTAGGGGAGACTTTCTGATAAGATGATGTTTGAGCAGCAGCCTAAAAGCGGAGGAGAATTCCAGGGAGAAGGAGCAGTAAGTGTAAAGGTCCTGGTTTGGAAGAGTGCTTAGCCTGTCTGAGGACAGACAAGGAGCCCAGTATGGCCAGATCAGGGCAAGGCAAAGGGCTGGGGAGTGGTAGGAGATGATGTTTAAAAAAGATTAGGGGCTAGATCATGTAGGTGTTCCAGGGACAGTGATCTTTAAGTTAAAAGTGAAGGCACTGAAGGGTCGTGAGCAGATCTTACATGCTTTATAAGGGTCACTTGAGCTGCTGCATTGAGAGCAGACTGTGGAGAGACACGACTAGGAACAGGAAGGCCTGTTAGGGGGCCAGTGTGATAATTCAGGGGAGAGACAATTGTAGCTTAGGTCAGATGGTTTAAAAAGTAGTTAGGTTCAGAATAACTTTTGCAAGTTGAGCTTGTAAGATTTGCTGATAGTTTGATCTGGAATGTAGGAGGAAGAAAGAATTCAAAGACGACCAAAGATGTTGGCCTAAGTGCAATGATGGGGTTCCTCTGTAATGAGATAGAGAAGACTGGGAAGAGTGGGTCTGGGGGTGGAAATCAAGAACTAACATATCTTTGGGTATGATGCTCTGAGATGCCAAATATACCACTATCACAGGTGTAGTGTAGAAGCACGTTCTGAATCAATCAGAATGCAATTTTATTTTTGCCTCCTAATGTCTCTTTAACATTCATTTGGTGGAAGAACAGTTTTCTCTGCTATTGGGTGAAAACTCTGGCAGGCACCATGAGTTTTCTGGTCACTGTTAGGTGTCCGAAAGTGCCACTGTTCTCTTTAAGTGGGAAACCATAGTCTTGGTTCAGAAATAAGAATAGATCATTAGTTGATACATCCTTAATAAAAGTCAAGTTTCTTTTGCTTCCACCTTCCTTCACTGTCAAACCCCTCAAGCTAGGGCCTGCAGCAGGTAGGCCCTCCCCACTGGGGAAGAAGTTAGGGTTGGCTTTCTTCTCCTCATTAGCTGTGGTTTCAACCGTTCTGGAGCTGGAGACCTTGGAGGGCTAAGGGAAAAGAGATCGGAAAGTTCTTATTAGGCCGGAGCTATCGCAACGTGATTTCACTTTCTCTGTATTCCTTGGTTCTTTTGTGGATTCTGTGGCTGCTTCCCTGCTGTGGCTCCTCTTTCTGCAACATCACTGGTGTGGGTGATGCATCCAATTCTTCCAGCTCACTCCACACAGACTTTCTCATCTACAATCCCATCACCCACCTGGCTCCTGGCTGACTTTCCTGTGTGGCTCACCTCTTGTCCACAGGAAGCACATCCTGTGCCTTGGCTGATGCCCAAAAGAATCATCTCTTCTCTTTGGGATACTGCCCACTGCTTTAGCAGTCTCTCACCTTTAGATTCACAAGGAGAGTCAGTCTCCAGTTAATTAAGCAGCTCCTGCTTTCTGCAAACTGCAGTGGATACACATCAGCTTTCCAAGTCCTGTTCTATCACTAGATCTGAATGGAGAGAAGACTTCCCTTATCCTTTCTATTCTCCAGGGAGAGGAGCTATTCACAGCACAACTTCCTTCAAAGAAAACCTTTCATAAATCCTCCCTCCCTTCTATCTCTAGTAACCTGACCATTTTAGGAACTTGATTACAGTGCAGGATCCAAGTTAAACTGTTCTCATATGCCCCACCTTGAAAACACTGATTTGTATCAGCCCCTTACTTTACTATTTGATGCTATTGTGTTGGAGCCTTGGTCTAAATTTCCATTTAAACATCTTGTTATACTCTGAAAATTTGAGAGGCAACCGTATCAGAGGAAGTCACCTGTGGCATGAGCAGCGAAAAGCTCTGAGCACTGAGTTCTGAGACTTTCGTAAGTTCAAGAAATGACACAGAAGGAACACTCAGAATTTGCCCTGATTCTGGACTGGCTTAAAAAAAAAAAGGGAACAAACAAACAAACAAACAAACAGTACTTCAGGCTTTTAGAATTCATCCTCTATTCTGAATTGTAGATCAATACTGTAGCAGTTGTCTTTCCCAAGAATGAATTTCCCTTCTTCATGAAGCCAGTCTTCATAGGTAAATGTTTTTGGCATTTATGAAGTGTCCCTGATCTCATTTCAACAACCTTGTACTCCTGTGAGGAAGGCTCATTACAGATGGGGAAACTGAGGACCAAAGACCTTTAAGAGGCTTTCCCAGGGTTCAAGAAGTAAGAGGTAGAGGGTGGTTTGGATTCAGGTCTTTGGCTGCAGGTTCTGAGCTCCTTTGCTCAGTCACCTCAGAGACACTCATGACAATCACAGTAGTTTTAGGTTTTGCTAAAGTATTTGATAAAAAGGAAGACAAAGGTTTCATCTTATGTTTCAGCTTCCACACGTTGCTTAGGGTTGTCTGGAGAGCTGTGTTGAGCAGGATTCTGAGGCATAATGAGGCTCAGCAGGGAAAGAGTACCTTGATTTATTAGGGATGATTGCCATTGGTGTGGGAGGGGTTCTGGTGGCCCACATGCCGTGCATTTGACATCACTGATCGCATTATTTCTGCTGTGTGTGTGTGTGTGTGTGTGTGTGTGTGTTATTCCCTGGAACAGTAGCAGTTTCTCAGAATGTATGGAAAGAATGGCAGAAGGAAGAAAGAGCAGCCCAAACCCATACGGGGTTACTGGAGATAACAGTGCTGTGCACACGCAGTCTGAGCACATGTGTTTAAAGGTGTGGCAGGAGCAAAGGGAACATCCCAAACTCAGAGCAGCCTTGCAAATAAATACAACGAGCCACTGTTCCTCAGCAGTTTTCTCCCAAATTTTTATCCTGAGAGATTTCAAACCAGCAGAGAAGTTCAAAGACGTGTGCAGGGAATGTCCACGTATCATTTTCCTAGATTCATCCATTGTTAATGTTCTTTCTCGGCTTTTCTTTTGAATTATTTGGAAGTCATAAATTCTTAAGAACAAGGACATTCTCCTACACAATCACAACAACTTTATCATACCTGCAAAAATAATAAATATGCCACATTTGAATTTCCCTAGCTGCCCCTCAAGGTGGGATCAGATAGAATATACTGCTTTTGACCCTTTTATTGTGGTAAATGATATATCGTGAGACTTTTCACTTAAATGCCTTTCAAAAGTGAACATGTTATTTCATTACCCGGGTATCGTTGACTGTATTTTACCAGCCCTTTACTTTTGGGCATTTAAGTCTGTTTTTGATTTATTGATTGCTGTTGTAAATGCTGCTGCAATGAACAACAGTGTGGGGACATGATGGAGAGGTTATATGTCCATTGTCTTTCAAGGGCCTTCCTATACCAAGAGATGATATTCTCCCCAGACTGCCTTGCAGTCTGAGTTCCCGAAGTAATTGAAGTTTCATGAATCACTTGCACTTACCTCAGATTTGGAAGGCAGAAGCTTTTGCTGCTCCTGCATTTCTCCTGGAAAGCATGGCCATTTATTTTCACTTTTTCCTGCAGTGTTAGGTAGGATAGGCTATGGAAAGTCATTGGAGAGTTGAGGGTGGGAGGAACAGCATGATCTGATTTAGTTTTTAAAATTGTTGGCTGTTCTATGGAGAATAGGTTATAAAGAGGTGTAATTGGAATCGGGAGCCAGTTAGGAGTCTCTTGCTGGCTGGGTCTGAAGATGATGGTGGTTTGGACTAGGATGCTATCAAAAGAGGAGGTAAGAGATGGCTGTATTAAGAATAAATTTTGAATCATCAGAATTTGCTGCTGGATTGTCTATGGCTGTGAGAAAAATGATCCCTGAGTCCCTTGTAGCGCGATTTCTGGCTAGAATTCAGCTTCCACCTATCAGATGCTCTCATGGATGTGGAAAGCAAAACTGAGGTGGAGATCTTGCCTTTGCTGTTTCTGACTTAATCCTTTGCAACTGGAAGGAAGGCTGCGTCCAGTTGCAGGAAAGTGGTAGATTTGGTGGTGGGAGCATTGGCAGGTTGTCTCTTGTTATCACTTTTCTCATCAACTAAGAAGCAAGGACATAGGCCTGACTGGTGTGGCTCAGCTGGTTGTGTGTTGTCCTGTAAAGTGAAAGGCTGCCAGTTCAATTCCTGGTTAGGGCATATACCTGCGTTGCGGGTTTGGTCCTCACTTGGGTGCATATAAGAGGCAACCTATTGGTGTATCTCTTTCACATCGATGTTTCTCTTCTTTTCTTTCTCCCTCCTGTCCCCTCTCTCTAAAAATAAATAAATAAAATCTTAAAAAAAAAGAAGCAAGAATATCAACTGAGATTCAGGGGGGTTCTGGGAGGAGGGACTGGGGTTTATTGCCGATCATGTGTTGCCTTCTCCTTGTCAGGACTCTGTAGAATGCCTGGCCCCCAGAAGATAGCCAGCTGGCTGTAAACTGAACAATTCACTCCTTTCACAGAAAGGTTTACCACAGGCATCACCTCTGACTTCAAGATAAAGCAGTGCATTAAACTGCAAGGAGAATCTCACATTGTTAAAAGAAGCTATCTTTTTTATATTTAAACCTCAGGTTTCAAACAATAGCTGTCTTTGAAAGGGTTGCAGATTTAGAAATGTTTTGTGATTCTGACCTATTCTCAAGGTTCTGTACGTTTTCAAGAAATGATTGTCTCCTAGGAGCTGATAATGTTTCTTTAAGGGGCAGTAGCTACCTATATTTGAAAACACTTGAGAAATAAACACTTGGGTAATTTTCTGACAGTCTTGAGAAGTACTTGTAAAACTGCCTTTAAAACTTGGTATAATAAAACTGGTAATTTCCCTTATTGTCAGTATTTCTTTTTAGAGTATGTTGGGGCTTTTAATTTTTTCCCACCATCTTTTGTTATGTTGAATCCTAATTTTTTGATTCAAATTTCTTTACTTAACCCCTAAGTGTTCCATGATTGGAGTTGAGTACTTGGGTTTTATATAAGGTATGTGTGGTACCAATAGTGGAAAAAGTATTTGATTTGGAGCTAGAAAATATAGTTTTGGGTTCTTCCCCTGTAGTGTCCTGGTTGTGTAAGTTTGGGTTATTAAATTCTTGAGACTGAGCTTCTTTATAATAAAACAAGGATGATACCCACATCATCTAGTTGCAATAATGATGACAACTAACATCTCCTTATCTTTCAGTCATCTTTCCATATATCGTCTTATGTGATCCTCAGGTCAATCCCTTGAGCTGGGTGTGCCATACATGGTAATATCAGTCTCCTTTTATATGCAAAAAGCAGAGGATGGGCAAGGCTAATGTGAATGGTCAATGTATCAGAGCTGGGATTTGAGCTCAAATATTTTTTCTCGCAAAGCTCATAGACTATCCACCATGTTCCACTGGGTTTATCTAGTATTTTATAACTCAAAGCATTCTGCTAAGGAAAGGATTATTTCTGGTGTGTTGCTGTCTATTCCTGAGTGGGCCTTCAGTAGTGGCCCCATTGTAAAACGAGTTAGGCATGCAGTCTGATGATCTTGGACTGTGCTGTGCATTCTGGGAGCTGCTGGGCACCTGTAGCAACTGGGTGCTTGAAGTGTGGCTGACATGACTGAAGAACTGAGTTTTAGAATTTTGTTTAATTTGAGTAAATTTAAATTTAGAAATGGGTACTCAAATCAGTTACTGAAAAACTTTTAAGTATATGTGAAGCAGATTGGGTATGTGAGTCTGTTTTTACAACTATAAATTTTATGAACTAAATACTGATAAGTATTTCCATTGAAAATGTAGCACTTATATTGAAATGTGCTATAAATATAAAAATACAACAGATTTTGAAGACTCAGTGTGACAAATGTAAAATATTTCACTGGTAATTTTTATATGGATTACATTTGGAAATGATAGTGCTTTGGATGTATTGGGTTAAATAAAATAGATCATTAAAATTAATTGTGTCTGTTTTTCTTTACTTTTGAATGTGGTTACGAGAAAATTTAAAATTAAATATGTGGCGCTCCTCGTATTTCTCTTGGACAGCACTGCTCTAGAATTAGCTATGAATGACCATTTGTGTCTCCTTAACTGGGCATTTCCAAGCCAGACCAGCACACATCGTACTTCAAATTCACATTTTCTCCCAAATAAGGAATTTCTGGAGCAACCTCTTCTGTATATTAGACACTGGTTAATGACTTCTCCTTCAAAGCCTGTTGAGACTCCGTGGGTGCTCACCGAGGTTTGTTAGACCTTCTGCGAGGAGGCTTCCCAGGTCCACATCTGCTCTGAGTCCCAGCAGCCAGTCTGGGAGCAGGGGCCTCCCAACTTTAAGGCTTCCTGGGTTTGTGGACTCAGGCCTACTTTGACCTCACTTCCCTGCCATTTCTATGTGACTTTATATGTCCAGACTTGGCTGTGGTGCTTTAGGGTCTGTGCTGGTTAGCTTTTTCTTTGGAGTGCCCCACTGTGCGGAACACGATTGGATACAGCTATGGAAGAAGCTGGATTGCAGGTATTCCCTTACTTTCCTACATATCCACATTCCTGAAAGCTTATGTGAAAGTTCAACACACCCCCAAATAGACATAACAGCTATAAGATGAGGACTAAACCCAACAGTTGAAATGAGTCTCAAATAATACCTTGTCTTTTAGCCACTGTCTTTGATGCTATCTTTCCAACATTCATAATGCTCTATAATTTTGTGATTGTGTGCACAGTTGAAAATACATTAACTAGCTATATATACCACTGAGGCTAAAGATCACCACTTTTAACAACCCTAACAAGTGCCCTCATTTTAAAATAATATATTGGATTTATAAATCCCACACTTCTTTTAAAAAAAAAAAAATTATTTATTTATTTTTAGAGGGGAAGGGAGGGAGAAAGAGAGGGAGAGAAACATCAGTGTGTGGTTGCCTCTTGTGCACCCCCTACTGGGGACCTGGCCTGCAGCCCAGGCATGTGCCCTGACTGGGAATTGAACCGGCAATCCCTTGCTTCAAAGGCCAGCACTCAATCCATTGAGCCACACCAGCCAGGGCTAAATTTCACACTTAATAGTATTAATATTTTCATTTTTCCACTGCCCATTTAAAAAAAATAGTAAGGGCAAAAAAATGCTTTTCAGAGAATTTTAGTGTTGGATTTTTTGCCTTTTTTCAAATGAAACCTTATGTGTAAACCCAATAAGCAGAGCGTTGCAACGTGCTGTGGTTGGAGCAGGGGGCATGTGTATAGGATGGAGGAGGGGAGTTCAGGGGCTCTGAGGGGGAGTGGACAGATCACTGCCAACTCAACATGTAGGAAATTCACAAAATCACTGAAATAAACTGTTCACACAAGGCTAAGACCCTTCTTTGGGGCAAAGAAGGTGATGATGCTGAAACTTTTCTGCCAGATGGTCCCATCATGATGTTTCTGAGTTGATGTTTGAGAGCCTGAAATTAGTGGTGTAAAGATAGTTCAGGATTGTGACTGTGTAATGCATAAAAGGGGGTTGTTAACCTGTGGCCTGATGGGTGCCCTGATGAGATTCTGGATTCCTGAATCTCATTCTGGGTTCCTGGAGGGTGTGTGTGTGCGTTTTCCAATGAGAACATGCCTACAATGAGGGTGGAGGAGGCGGGGAGCTACAGATGAAGACACTTTACTCCATGCTCAACAGTCTGGTTTTATTCCCTCAATATGCAATTCCCTGGAGATCATGGATGATTTTCCTGGCTGAATTTGCCTCGTAAACCAAGACAATGAGGTGTATGTGACACTTGCCAAACATGTAAAAAATAGGCTATAAAGCTCTTAGAGGCCATCTTTCCCTGCACCCTACTCTCTGTCCCCACTTGGCGTTCTGGACATGATGGTATGGAAGGAACAGCTCCAGCACTTCAGAGTGACACTGGGCTAATAAATATGTGTTCTATTAGTGGCAAAGAAATTCCAGTAATAGCCTTTCTAAACAAGATCTGGTTTCAATGGCAGGGCAGAGACTAAGATACCTTTGCAAGTGAATGCTTTATCAGTTGTCCTGTAAATGAAAGTTGGTAAACAGTTTATCAGACCCTATCCTTCTCAGCATTCACCCTCTTTGGCTCTGCAAAATGGCCTTTATTTCTCAAAGGACATGGGAAAAAGATGGAAAGGGGGATGCCAGGTTTAAATTATTTATTATATGATTAGCTCCCTGCTGTATGCTTTAAACAGTTAACCTTACTGTTTCCCCACAGTAGTTCTGTGAGGTAGGATCTATTTTTCCATTCAAATATGAGAAAATCCAGGCTCAGAGGAAGGGGAGTATTTGCTGAAAGTCACACAGCTGGCAACTAGGCATTGCTCTAAAACCTATTTGCTTGTGTAACATGAGGAAAATACCTTCAATATTAGAATTAATAATTCCCACTTAATATACTTATAAACCTTTGTGCACAACGGAATATCACACACACTATGACTACTGTTAATGCACCCAACTGTCCTTCACTGTATACTGTGTGGATTCCCTGAAGTTAGAGCCTGGGGCAGATGCTTTTGGTTCTGCTCCTTTTTTTTTTGCCACTTATACTTATCAGCCACTCCTCCCCTCCCCCCCGCCTTTTTTATTTTGCCTGTAAGACTTATCTCATTGACCAGAATAGCTGCAAGGAAGGCTGGGAAATGTAGTCTTCTAAGTGGGCCATTTCTGCCTTAACAAAAATTGGGTTCTCTTGGTAAGAAAAGAAGGACATTTTTAAAATGTACATTTTTTTAAAGTACATTAGGCTGAAACTGCTAGTGTGGATATGGGATAGCACACTAGCAGTTTCAGCCTAAGTACTTTAAAAAAATGTATATTTTAAAATACCTTTAGGAAGGGCACATTTTTCAGAACCTTTCTGTTCCTTTGTCCCTTTACTTGACTGGGTTCACACATTTGTGTTGCTCATGGGGACTGAACTTAGAACCTGCCGAAACCTCTGTGGAGGCAGCATTCTTTCTTCTCTATTCTGGTGATTTCCAAAGATTCTTTGGTTGTTTCCCACATGGAATATAAAAGCACACATTTAATTTTATTTATTTCAAAAATTTCAGGAAAACAGATTTAATGTGGAAAGAGGGAAAAAATGTATAAATAAATGAATAAACTTTTTAAAAAAAAATAAGGAAATGAGTCATTTCATGTTGTTTTTCTGAAACCCAGTTAATACTAAGCATGCCTACCATTATTTGAAGTTCAACTGGCTTTCGGAGGTCAGGATTTCTTGGGAGTCTGGCACTGTATGGCAGGGCTATGGCATTGGATTCATCTTAGTCCTTTTAGTAACCAGCACAGAGATAAGCATAGCCAGCGGCCCAGGACACCTGTGTGGAGTTGAATGGATACCAGCAGTAGGGGTTCATTAGTGGTCCTAATTGGTTCATGTGTTAAAATTTTGAGAACATTATAGATTTCTGGCTCTTTGGTGGGGGATCAGTTTGCAAGTTGGTTAATTAGCCTCACACGTATTAGTTTGTTCAGTTCTAATTGTTTATGAGCTTTAAGCAGATGGTTTTGCTCTGAATGAGAGAATCAATGCCCATAAATAAATGATAATATTTGACTTTTCTGTACTCTATGTGTCTCTGTCATGTAAGTGAAGGCAGGACCGGAGGTTAATAAATTATTTTGACACAGAGAACTGTAATTAGGAACTTTTTTTACCTAAGTAAGGCTATATAAATGACTTTCCACAGTGGTAGTATAAATAGAATTTTGAGTTTGTTAATTGGCAAAATGGGTAATTTCCATCAGGCCAGTCTGATAGCTAACAGGGCAACCTTTTGATTATTCAATTAAAAATATCAGCAATTAGAGATACCTGGTGGAAGCCTGCCTCATGTATTTTATATTAGTAGCTGTGAAATATAGAAAAAGTGTTTATTGGTCTCTGTCTCCAGTTCCTGGCACAGAGCTCCTGAAACCATTGCTATCCTCTAAGTGATAAGGGCACCAGGACCATCTTTTTTTCTAGTATTTGGCCTTTGACCCTCAGTCCTCAAAGAACTCCTAAATCCCTTGGAATTTCCTAGGTGACAGCTGTGTCTGTTGTTTTAATGAGGTGACTCCTGGATGGCTCCTTGGTGGGGGCGGTCACCAGACATACCAGACCATGATCAGAGGCTTGGGGTTTTCATCTCTGCTTCCCCCATTCTCTGGAGGGGAAGAGGCGCTGGAAATGAAGTCAGTGGTCCTGCATGCCTATGTGAGGAAGCATCCATTAAAAAGCCCCCCAAAGTATGGGTGTTTGGAGAACTTCCAGGGTGGTGAACACATCCATGTATTGGGGTTGGGGAGGGTGACACACCCCAGCTCTTGGGGAACAGAATCTCCTGTGCTTAGGTCCCTCCCAGACCTGGCATTATATATGTCCACATCTGGGTGTTTATCTGCATCCTTTATCATGTAATAAACTGGTAAGTCAGTGTTTTCCTGAATTCTATGAGATGTTCTAGCAAATAATTAAACTTGAGGAGGGGATGGCAGGAACCTCTGATTTAGAGCTCATTGCTCAGAAACTTAGGTAACAACCTTGACTTGTGATTGGCATCTGAAGTGGGGGTGGGGAGACAGCCTTGTAGGACTGTGCCCTGAACCTGTGGGATGTGACGTTCTCTCCAGGTAGATGGCATCAGAGATGAGTCACATCGTAGGTCACCTCAGCTGGTGTCTCAGAATTGATTGGTGTGGGAAAACCACCCAGACACTTGGTGTCAGAGATGTTGTGAGTGTGATAGTGGGAGAGGAAAGGAAAGACATGGGAGTAGGGGAGGTTTTCCTCCGGGGTGTCCAACCTGCTGCTTGTGATGGCTATGAATGTGGCCCAACACAAAATTGTAAATTTACCTAAAACATTATGAGATTTTTTTGTTAGTGTTTGCGTATGTAATCTGTGGCCTAAGACATCTCTTCTTCTTCCAGTGTGGCCCAGAGACAGCAAAAGTTTGAACACCCTGAGTAGCCTATGGAGGTTCAGCCGCATTTGCCATATATTTAAAAAAATTCTTTATTAAAGTGTAACTACACATAGAAACATATAAAAATCATTATAGTTCTAACTTTTACAGTAGAACTCACTTGTGTAATTAGCACTCAGATTAAGAAACGGAACATGACCAGCACCGGAGAAAATCTACTCGTGCCCCCTCTCAGCCTGCCACTGTTGTTTTTCCCTAAGTGAGCCTTTTTCTTAGGCACAGAAGGAAGGAAATCCTTCCTTGTTCCTGCCTAGTCTTAATACTATCCAAAAGCAAATGAATTCTACTGAAGAAAAAGCCATTCCTTGAATCATTTCTAAAATGATACTAATAATAAAGATCTGCTTAATAGATTTTTTATATTTCCATTTGTATTACTTTAGAAGCAGTTTTACATTTATTTTCTCACTTAACTTTTACAGCTGCCACTGAGGTGTAAGGATAATTTTCACCACTTTATGCCCAAAGAGGGGAGGCTTAGGGAGGTCACACAGCGTTCGAGGGATCGCAGGACTGAGAGACCCCAGGGTAGGGTCTCTGCTCTCCCATCAAGAATACAAGAAATGCATGGTCCGTCTCTGCCCGGAGTGTGTTGTGGGTTCAAAGACCTTGAGAATCCCTGGTTTACATGACTCGCAAAAGGAGACGTCTTCATCCATCGTTCAGAGACATTCTAACTATGCAGATAATTCACAACGGGGCTGAGGGAGAGCTGTTATTCATTCATTCATTCATTCATTCTTGATTACTCTTTGCCAGTCAGTGTCACAGCGATGCAGCATGCAACAAGAGAGATACTGTCCTGCTCTCTCTTGGTGCTTATAATCAAGAGAAGGATAAGTAAGTAAACACAAACATAAACATGTTAATTTGAAATAGTCACAGTGCCATGAAGATGATAAATAAAACTAACATGCAAGTGAGAAGGTGGGGAACATGGGGTAGTTGGGGAAGGCTTTTCTGAGGAGGGAACTTATTTTGTAAAAGAAACATTTTTGTTGAAGTATAACATACGTGCAAAATAGATACAAAAAATGCCCAAGTCCTAAGTGTACAGCTTGATGAATTCCTGCAAAGTAAACACACCCGTGTAACCAGCACCCAGGCCAAGAAGTAGAACATTGCCAACACCCCAGAGGTACCCTCGTGCCCCGAGGAGGTGACATCTGAGTTGAGACCTGCATGCTAAGTAGATGGCTGTACAAAGATGTAGGTTCAGAGCGTTCCAGTAAAAGAGGGCTACAGTTGAGAAGGCAAGGGGAAGAACTTGGCACGTCTGAGGAACAGAGAGAGGGCCAGTTTGTACCAGACTGTTGATTTAGCACAGCAATGTTTGAGTAGTGTGTTTGTAATATGACTCTTCGCTGGGGACTGGAAGGGAAGCAACACTGATTATAACTGCTCTTTTGGCCCCATCCATCAGTAAGTTGGGCTTTAAGATCCCAAAATTGGAGCAGAGAGTCTCAGCAGGAAAGTCTGTGGAGGTTTTGCTGACCCAGGGTTCACCACATCCAAGGAAGGCAATACCCCCCTGTCCATGCACTACTCAGGCATACAGACTTTCACAAAGATTTTACAACTGCTCACATTGTAGTGATTCTCCTGGATTCCTTTCCAATCCATCAATCTCTCTTCACCATGGGAGCCCATTAACCCTAAGTATTCCTCCTGCTACTGTGTCCAGGGCCCTGGGCTTGACAGTTGATAGCCCATGATTTCATCATGACCGTGAGCTTGAAAGTCCAAGTCACATAAATGTTTGCGTGTAGGTGGGGCTGATTCCTAAAAAGGGACACAGGGAGTTAACAGAGGTGTTGGGAGGCACTTCCCTAACTGGGGAATCCGGGAACACGGGGGGAATCCTCCCGCAAAGATCTGCTGCCGAAAAGATGGCCAGCTACGGCCGCGGCGGCAGTCGTAGGAGTTTTCTGCCTGCCCTCATTAACTCTGGCTCTGCTTCCACGGTGGGCAGTTCCGTAGTGCTTCCCATGTCCCGGTAGGAACAGCACTCATTCAGAATTTGACGAAGGGGAACTTGGGGTGAAGCGGCAGTCCCGCCTTCACGCTGGGGCACTGGTTCACCCACTCTGTCCCCGACTCCTGCGCAGCAGCTTGTCTGGGCCCCCAGCAGCACTTCGGGCTGTTTCCTACGAGCTCAGAGTGTGTGCACCGCCAAGGGGGCCCTGCTGTGACACCCTGGAGGACTCTGCCACACGCGCCCATTCCTGTGGCGGGTGTCGCTGTCGTAAGGTAGGCGTGGCCGGGGACACAGTTCTCTGTTAGTCTGTACACGCCTGTGACTTTTCCCGGATGTGTTCTTCCCTGGCTGCCACCAGGGCACTCAGGTGTCAGAGGACGAGTTCCAGGTTGTGTCCATCTTTGCTTACAGCCTTTTGCTCCACAGAGGACTCCGACACGGACTAATGGAGGCTGGGTCTAGAGACAGACGGGAGGCAGACACCTGGCTGAACTCAGAATTCCCCCACCCCTAGGGCCTTCTTTCAGCCTAATAGGGTTTTTCCTCCTTTAGGATATGTTCCTTCTCAGAAGATTCCTCAACCACCCTCCGTGACCAGATATGCCAGACGTCCTGACTCTCCAGCCTGGACACAGCACTGGATCTTTCTCATGGTGGCTCTGTGCCCGTTGATGGGTCACCGTGTCGGCTCAGGAAGGCCTGAATCTTGCAGCCTTGAGCAGGGAGCCTCCACCCCTTTTAAAGCAGTGCTCAGTGCTCTTTCTTTTTTCAGTCAGCAGAAGACTGATCCTTGTTTTGATGAGTTATGTCCCAGCAAGAGAAGGCAGCACTTGGACTCAAACTACCTTGACAGTAAATCTCCTGGGAAGATTTTTTTTTTTTTTTTTTTTTGCCTAGTCTTAGTGAAGGAGAAGGCATTGGGCTTCTAACTGATGTCTCTGACCAGAGTTGCCCCTTTAATTTAGCTGTTTGCGTGAGGCCGCTTGAGTCATCTTTCTAAAATACTGAGTCACAGCCCAGCTTTCAAAACTGTTCATGCTTGCTTGTCACTTCAAGCCCAAGTTCTTGATCATGGCAGACGAGGTCCTTCCTGATCCCACAGCCACCTTCCTTTTGCCTCATTTTCCCCCACTTCCCCCTGCCTGTGACACCCCTAGTCACTCCATTGCACCCCAAGCCTGTACCTTTCCTTGTGCTGTTCCCTTTTCTGGGATACCACTCTCTACTCTCCCTTTCTACGTGGAAAATTACTCATCTTTTAGGCCCAGCGCACTTGTCCCCCTCCGAAAAGCCCTCCCCTCCTGAAACAAAGGTTGTCTCCTTAAGCAGAGACTGCGTACCCAGCAGGATGAGCGGGAGTGGCTCACAGCTTTGAAGCAGAGTTGAAGTTCTGCTTGGGGTCTGGTTGTTCCTGAAGCCTGGCGTGCCCCTCTGCAGGGCCTGGATTTGTTCCCTGGTGTGTATGTGAAAGGCACTGTGCTTGTTTGGCTTCTGGGGCCCCGTGTGCCATCCATGAGTGCATTAGGGCGTTGCCTGTTCGTGCGAGATCATCAGCCCCCTAATCCTCCTTTGTAACTGGATTAGGTCAGACTTGAACGTGCGCCTGGAGGCTTCCTATGGGTGTAATTTAAAAATAACAGAGCAATGTCATACTACCCACCCCCCAACTCCAGCAACAATGTATTTGTTTTTTAAATGGTTTAATGGAATAATATCCAGGAAGAAACAGGAGCAAGAGGAAAGAAGAAAAAAAAAAAACACTCCCATCCTTTCACTACCCTCCAAAAGGTAATCCCCGTCAGATTTCCATCCCATGTATTAGTTTTGCTTGTTTCTGAGCTTCATAGAAATGAACTCATGGGTTTGTTTTTCACTGGTTTCTTTGGCTCAACATGTTGGTTAACTTTACTCGTCTTGCAGGTAGTGGTAGTTGGCTCATTTTCATTGCTGTATAGTATTCATTACATTGTGTGAACAAACTACAATTACATAATTTGTAGCTACACTGCTGGTGATTATTGGGTTGCTTGCAGTATGGGGCTGTTTCAAATAGGTCTGCCATGAATGTGCTGCTGCTTCTCCTTCCTCTCCCCTTCCTCTCCTCCCTCCCTCCCTCCCTCTCCCCCTTCCCCTCCTCCTCCTCCTCCTCCTCACCCAAGGATATGTTTATTGATTTTAGGGAAAGAAGAAGGGAGAGAAAGAGAGAAACATTGTTGTGAGCAGGAAATATCGATTGGTTACCTCCTGCATGCGCTGTGACCTGGGATTGAACCCACAACGTAGGTATGCGCCCTGACAGGGGATCGAACCCACAACCTCTTGGTGTATGGGATGACTCTCCAAGCAACTGAGCAACTTGGCCGGACAAATATGCTTTCATATGTCTTTTGGCTCATGTATGTATTCATTTCAGTTGAATAAATACCTCGAAGTGGGATTGCTGGGTGAGAGGGTATATACATGTTTAGTTTTAGTAGGTACTGTCGAATAGTTTCGAAAGTGGTTGCATCAGTTTACACTCTTGCCAGGAGCATATGAGAGTTCTTGTTGTCCTGCATCCTTGTGGACTCTCCGCATCGTTAGTCTTACTCATTTTGGTTAGTGTGGTGGGATGCGTAGTGGTAGTGCATTACTGAGGGCCAGTTGTGGGAGGATTCACTGCTCTTCCCCCAGCAGGAGAAGGCTGCGGGCTGCTGCTCCGTGTCAGGGATACCAGGGGGACAGAGAGGTTTCCCGCCTCCTGCCCAGAGGCAGGTAGGTATGTTCCTACCCCTTCCAAAGACAATGGGTGGTCTTTGCCTAGGCCTCAGGTATGGGAGAATTATCTACTCCTTGTCTAGTGGCTTAAGGCTTTGGCTTCTTATAAGAGAAGGTTCTAGAAAATGGGCAGGGTTTTGTGCCTGTTTGGGGCTGTGTTTGCTCTCCTGCCTGCTCCAGTCTTTCTTCTGAGAGTACCTGATAGAAATTTCTGGAAAAGAGCTTGAGAGTGTGGGCCATTCTTGGGTCTGCGCACACTCGACTTCCTTTTTTGTTTTTAAAGATTTTATGTATTTATTCTTAGAAAGAGAGAGAGAGAGGGAGGTAGGAAGAGAGGGAGAGAAACATCCATCTATTGCCTCTCACGTGCTCCCAACTGGGGACCTGGCCCTTACTTAGGCATATGCCCTGACTAGGAATCCAACTGGAGACCTTTCAGTTTGCGGGACAACGCCCAGCCCACTGAGCCACACCAGTCAGGGCCCACACTTGACTTTTAAGAATTTGTTATAATGTCCTGGCCACGAGGCTCAGTGGGTTGGAGCATTGTCCTGTGCACCAAAGGTTGCGGGTTTGGTCCTGGGTCATGGCACATTATGGGAGGCAACTGATCGATGTTTCTTTCTCACATGGATGTTTCTCTTTCTCCCCCTTCCTCTCTCTCTAAAATCAGTACACACATCCTCAGGTGAGGATTAAAACAATTAAGAATTTGTGATAATGGTAGCTTTTTTCTTATCCTCTTCCTCCAAAGAGGCTTTGGCAAAGGCGGCACAGTTCTGTGTCCTCTCTGTGGCAGAACTTGTCATTCTTTGGAATTCACTTCTCCTGGTGGCACTGTGACCTCAGCTCTCTGAAAGGCTCAAGGGAAGTGACGACTTTTTAGAATGCCTGGGTTTCTCTCTCTCATTGTTGGGGTGGGAGTTCTGTTCTCTTGTGGCTTTCCCACCTCTCACTGTGGTTTTTTAAAAGATTTTATTTATTTATTTTCAGAGAGGGAAGGGAGGGAGAAAGAGAGAGAGAAACATCAATGTGTGGTTGCTGAGGGTCGTGGCCTGCAACCCAGGCATGTGCCCTGACTGGGAATCGAACCTGCGATGCTTTGGTTCGCAGCCTGCGCTCAATCCACTGAGCTACGCCAGCCAGGACTCACTGTGGTTTTTAATTTGAATTTCTCCCACGACTGAGTTTCAGCACCTTTAAATACAGCGGCCATATTTTGCATTTTTGTCCTCCATTACCTTCATCTGAAATGCACCTTTTTTTTAATTCTCTGCCTGCCTGTTCCTTCAAAGTTCAATTTAAGGGTCTCTTTATACAGCAGGCTCTAATCACCTCTGTCTTCATCTGCTATCCCCGCCCCCAACCCCTAACCTTGCTCTTTTCTGCTCTCTGCTTCCCCAACATTTTGGACTACGTGGACTAGACAACTGGGAGTTAGGAAAAGGTGTACCTGTTTTTCTGGTTTCCATCAGTTTTCCTTATAACGATGGGGAGGAGCAGAGCAGATGGGCCAGCAGGCCAGTGAGAGTGTGTGTGTTAAATACATCCAGGGTGGATTTTCCTTGGGGCGTAGACAGAGCAATTGAGAGGGTTTCTTCCCAAAACAGTTAAGGCTGCATCTCATTTCCCCAAAGGCAGTGTTTACAGTCTGGGAGATGGTAGGAAGGTTACCTCACAAATGAATGCCCTGAAGGCCTCTGCTGGTTTGGGTTGTCTCTTTGTTCCTTGCTAGGCACTGTTCTTGCCTAATTGAGCCCAAATTGCTGAAAACAAACTTTCTGGGGGCTCTCCTCATCCTGTTGGGTATCAGCTTTCCTTAAAACCAAAATTGCTGCTGAGTCTAGACCTGCCTGGTTACGGTTCTATTTTCAGAGAAGCCCCGACTCCTCACCAGGACAGCAGAGGTGGCCGTTGCACGTGCCACCATGTTTCTCTTGGGCATCTGCCTGTCTCCTTTACAGCCACTGCCCTGTGTCTAGCATGGTGGCTTCCGGGTGACTTCAGCTGCTTTGTTACTGTCCACAGCGAAGGCAAGGATGGAAACAGCATTTTCAAAGTGAGAGAAGAAGAAAATAGGTTAAGTCTCAGGCACAGAAAAGCAAGCCAGACCCTGCCGGTTAATGAACCACGTGTTGATGGAACTACGCCCAGGCTGCAGAGCTGGTGCCCCTCAGCCTCCCCTTCCCCTGCCTCCACGCTCTGCATCCCCCACTTTCGTTCTGCTTCTCTGCCTGGATTTCTTCACCTGGGTGAGTTGGTGAAGCACTTTAGTTTTCTGGGGTGCTCTGCCACTGAGACCTCGGGGCGATGTGTGCTGGACAGTGCAGCAACCGGCTCCCTAGGGGGGCAAGCCCTGGTTTGCAGCATTTGCCCGTTTCCGTAGTGTGAATACTGCCACCATAGCCGCCTTTTCGCCACCTACGTGATATCACTAAACATGGAGCTGGAGAGAGATACTCGGTAGCACAGAATTACGTGGTATTTCTGCTATATAAGTGACATAGATGTAAATAACCCAAGAGCATGGATCAGTGGGTGGCGAAGCATGGCCTGCAGGCCAGATCCGACGCACCGCCTGCCGCTGTGCAGCCCATCAGCGAAGATGGGTTTTTACATTTTTAAAGAGTTGTAAAAAAATAAAAGAGAACAATATGTGATGGAAACTGTCTGGTCCTCAAAGCCTAAAATATTTAGTATTTGTCCCATTACAGAAACAGTTTGCTGACCCCTGGCAATAGTACAATGTAGTAAAATGTAGACAATAGTACAATGTAGTAAAATGATTAGGAAGTGATAAGTTTTGACTATTTTTACACTTGGGTTTTAATACAATTTATTTAATTGTAAATGTATGTAGTGTATTTTTTAATATCAGCCGTGTTTAACCACAAGCTCACAGAATCTTCCCAACTTTAACAGTTAGTTCCCATGACCCAGTGCAAGCTGACTTCAGCCCACGACTTCCACAGGGTGACTACCGGAGGGACCTCCTGTGACCTCAGCCCAGTCTCCCGACGTTATAGATGGGGAAACCGGTGCCCAAAGAGGACAATGACGTACTCAGGGTCCCTTGGCACATTGGTGGCAGAGCCAAGTTTTCTATGCCCAGTTCTGTTATCTTTGCTCACTTGTAGGCTGCCCAGCACAGCGCCATGGTTCCGTTTTGGTTGCTTTTACCTGTCTGCTGTCTGACTTCTCCCGAAGTCTGAGCCGGCAGGGGCCCCACGCTGGTGTCCGCCAGCACTGAGGCCAGCGCACGCTGGGAACGCTGCCCGCCCGCTTCACTCCGACCCTGTTCAGTTCAGTGACGTTTGTTTTCCGTGTGCTTTCAGGGTAAATATCCTTCGTCTCTCTCCTAGTTTGTTGCCCTGGGGATTTTACTGACACTCTTCTCTTTAGCCAGTCTTGGCTTCCTCTGACAGGATGGGTGCCCTCGTACTAGTCTCCTGGACTGCCGGCCTCCACTTTGGAGTTCGCGCTGAGCACTCTTCGTGCTCCGTCTTTGTTCTCGAAGTGGGACCAGGTTTATTTGGAAAGAGCCTGATGTTTTCTGAAGGGGCGGCTGGCTGGGGCTGTGTGTTCTTTGAGCTTCAGAATGAGGAGCAGGATGGGGGGACGTTGGGGGGCGAGAAAGAAGTGGGGGGTAAGTCTTGATGGCAAGAAGGAAGGAAGAAAGAAGCAGAGACCCGCTTCGGGCTCCCTGGCTTCCCTGGTCCCACGAGGGTGGCCTAACTCCCTGTGCTGTGGGGCGGGGTGTGTGTGGGTATCTCCAGTAATCGCATTATCAACTCCCACGGGATCTGAGCTAGTCTAAGTGGGCTCCTGCTCCTCGTGACGGCGTAGTCTCTGAATAAAATACCGGAAACCTCAACATCCCTCCAGACTGGGAGTGCAGGCACTGAGAGAAAGTGCCGCTGTGAGTGCGCAGGCGCCTTTCCTGGGGTGCAAAGCGCCCCTCGCTCTTCTGTTTCTCCTCTTGTTTTCCCGAAGCGGTTGAATACCAAGCGGTTGTTGGAGCCGTCAGTGCAATCAAATGAGGGGCAATTACAGATACTGGACTGATTTGGACATCGTGTCCCCAGAGAGAAAGGGATAAATTATAAAAGTTCTCATATAAAGTATGAGACTTAAAAAATCTTAGTTTGAAGACAGTTTTGATTTTATGCCTGTTTCTGTGAAGCAGAATTGAATTTATTTGAACCAGCACACAGATACTTTGGGATGAGACAACAAGTGATTAGGCAAGCACGTGCCTCTGGCATTAGGGAATCAGCAGGGGTACTGTAACCCTCTCTGTGTGAGGACAGCATGGAGGGACTAAGAAGCACTTGTAAAGGAAAACTCACCCTGAATTCTACTGCCCTGTAAACAGTGCTTTCCTTTTGCCTGACTTTCTCCTGTCCTGGTTTACCGAGGTACACTTTTGCACAGGTGTGTTCATAATATACTTACCCATTTTTGAGTTACGAAGAGTTTCTACGTTGCTGTAATGTATACACTTTTCATTTCTCATGGTTGAGTGATATTATTTCCGTTGGTTTACCACAGTGTGCTTAATTATTCTTCTATAATTTGATACTTAGATTCCTTCTAATATTTGTTATTGTCATGAACAATGAAATGAACCCTTGTTAGTTTTTGATTTTAAAATCAAAAGACACAGTTCCCCTGAAGTGGGATCACTGGGTGAGCCAGGGAGGCTGGCTTCCCAGCGGGAGCTCTGGATTCAGCGAGGACCACCTGGGGTTGTTCTTTGATCTATTATTACCTGAGTGATCTTGAGCAGATGACTTCCTGTCATTGAGCTACAGCCTTCTCACCAGTAAACTTTTTAAAAGTCAAAGTTTTTGGAGTGACACTGGCTAATTGGCTAATAGCATTATGTAGGTTTTAGGTGTACAGGCCTATAACACACCATCTGCATGTGGTAGTGTGTGCTCGCCACCCCAGGTCATGTCTCCTTGTCTCACCTGTAGACCTGATTTATGCAGCTTCATACCTTGTAGGATGTTAAGGATTAATGAGATATGTAAATTTCATCACATAGCTTGCTCAGCTGAGTTAGTTTCAGCTGAAAGAGGATAGACATTTTTATTATGCTTCATGCCTATCACCAAATTTCTTTTCAGAAGATAGATGTAATCAGTGTATGCAGGTTTGAGGGCAAACTCACCAGAACTGTATTTTATGATTTTAAAAGTCAATGTAGTAGACATAAATTCTATAAAAAGGTACTTAGGGACATTCTGAATGTGCAAAAGAAATGCTTAGATAGTAAAAAGTAAAAAAAAAAAAGGAAAAAGAATACATGGCAGGCAAAGCACAGCGTGGTGTGAAACCACCGAAATAAGAGAAAGCATCAAAGAGGCAGGGTGGAGAGGCTGTGCCAGAGGAAGTCAGTACTTTTCCGCTGCCGCTCTAACCTTTGTCAGGTTGGCTCCCGGGTGGGCCACCCGGCAGTGCGCAGCTCTTTCCCTGGGCCCTGGCAGATGCTGCCGACTCCATTCGTCCTGTCCTCCACCCTTAGGGGAGCAGATGCAACTCAGGGAGGAAACAATGCCCACATTGTAAGCCCAGCTGTCACACACAGCTCCCGGCTCCCTTTCGCCACAGTGGCTGCCCCCCTGTGCTGCCAGAGCTTCCAGCCGCTTCTCTGCCCACTCAGGCCCAGCCCTGCCAGACCCCGGGGGTGGGGGGTGAACACTGCCTGGTTGTTCTCTGGCACCACTGCTCTCCTGGCAGGGCAGCACGCCTCCCTTTGCAGAGCTGCCTCTGGCCCATCTCTGTCTCAGGAAGGAGGGGTTCACCCTCCACAGCGGGGCCCTTGGCGCTGGAAGAGGGGACAGCTACCTCAGTTCTAAGGGACCTGGCTGAAGTGACCTGGGTCTGTCTTATCATGACCTTCTTGTGAGGCTTAGAGGGTCTTGATCATGGACTGAACTGGAAGTATCAAATCAGGACACTTCTGGTGAGCTCCATGTTCTGGAATGACTCCTCTGGAAACTTCCATGGTCTACAGCAATGGTCTGTGCTGAGTGCCCACCCTGTGGGTGGGAGGAAACAGCCCTCTCTGCATCAGGCGACTGTTTCAAAATCAAGTATAAAAAATATTCTGAGGTGCAAGGAGGATTTCTTCCCCTTTAATGGACTCACTATTCCATCAAAGCTCATTCTCACCCATTCTCTTTGAGGGGGGAAGAACTATAAATGGGAAACTGAGGTCCGTGGATACACAGTAGTTGATATGTATGGGAACTTAGACTTCAGAGTCTAAGATGAACTCATTCATCTCCTGGGCAAAGTTGTGTTTTTCCCACCATAGCACACAGAGCTTAGTAAAGAGACTGGAGCGGGGCACAAAGGAGTCACCCCAGGAAAGTAGGAGGTGGTCCCAGGGGGTGAGCCTGGAGAGGCTCTGTAAACAGTGGGGCTACCTGGGGCAGAGCTTATGGAAGCAACACAGGACTCTCAGGTTTCTTCTGAGTTTGCTTTATACCTGGGATCCGTTGTGGTTCCTGTCATACTTCCTCTGCCCGGGGTTTCTGGGGCTTCTGGCAGGTCTGAGAGGGCTGCACTGAGCTGAGTCCACCTAGTGGCATCTGATGTGTGAGCGTTCGTGAGACGCCACGGACTGAGGACAGGCTCTCAAAACTGGATCGTAAGGGCTGGTGGGTCTCTGGCCACCTTGAGTAGAGACTGGTAGTGCATGTTTCTCCCTTCTAGGCCATCCTCACTAAGGGTGATTATTTTAAAATCTCCCACTTGATCATTTTTCACGGCTCCCTGCTCCCGCAGGAAAAGTGCGCTGGAGCCACACTGGGTCCTCTCAGTTCCTGGAACGTCCTTTAAGACCGTTGCATTATTACATTTTCTGTCTAGAGTGCTGCTCCTGCATTTTCGTCATGAGAGAGCCAGCCTGGCCTTCCTCAGCCCACCTGCCTGTGAGGCGGCAAAGCCCAGGTTCTGGGGAGCGAACTCTGTGAGCCACGTTACTGCTTGTTGTTACACCCGTGTGCCTGTGATCTGCACTGGTTATCACCTTATAAAGAATGGAAAGAAGAGAAACATAGTGTCCTGGAGCCCTGAGGAGAAATAGCAGAGGAAAGAAAAGAAAGAAAAGGAAGGAAGGAAGGAAGGAAGGAAGGAAGGGAGGGAGGGAGGGAGGGAGGGAGGGAGGTAGGGAGGGAGGGAAAGTAAGTAAATTTCTTATCAGACAGACTGTAGTTCAAATTCTGACCTGCTTTTTAGTTTTGGGAAATGGGGCAAGTTACTTAATGCCTAACTTTAGTTTCCTTATCTGTAAAATGGGATTAACA
>PVIA01007434.1:0-83292 GCA_004024845.1 Tonatia bakeri
CCTTCCTTCCTTCCTTCCTTCCTTCCTTCCTTCCTTCCTTCCTTCCTTCCTTCCCCATCCTTGCTCACACTTCAATGACCGTTTATGAATTGCCTGGTCAGTGACCCACTCGGGGCCAGGCCAGGGGCAAGATGAGTCTTCTCTGGTGACTTTTCTTAAAAGGGCACTAATGAGGACGCTACCCACCCTCACGACCTCATCCAACCCTCATTATTCCCAAAGGCCCTGTCTCCATTCCCATTACACTGGGGATCAGGGCCTCAACATGTGAATTTGGGGGGAAACGAAGCTATAACATCCACGGAGGACCCAGGCCCACTACCTGCCTCCTCCAGTTCAGGAAAAGCACTAGATGGATGGAGCAAAGGCAAGCGAGCTCCTAAACGGCCTGAGATTTCCCCACTTACCCCGTCTCCAGCCTCCTCCCCTCCCCTGTCTCTTCTTCCTCTTCCTTCTCTCTCTTTCTCTGTCTCTTCCTCTTTTTCACACATGTAAACACACTGAATTCTAAGTATCCAATCATACAGGCAAACATCCACTCATCACTTTTTATGAAGGTCAAGGTCACCTCACTGAGGTTTCCTGAGCTTCCTTTCTACACACCCTCCCCCACTGCACCCCACTGCACCCCACAGCGGGATGCGTCAGCACCCACATCACGCGTCACGCCACTAAACGTTTGCTTGTCATCTGCCTCTCTGGTCAGACCAGGACCTGCTCCAGGGCAGGATCCGGTCGCATGCCCGTCTTCAGCTCTGGTGCCTGTGTGCAGCTGGGCCATGCAGAGTAGGCGTGGACTGAACGTTTGCTGAGTGAGTAAATGAAGATGTTCTCAGGACACAAAGATACAAAAGGTGGTTCCTGCCATCCAGAGCTCAGACGTACTGGGGGGCAAGATATGGTTGCGGTCACTGAGGACATGTTTCTCCAATGCTAGACTCAGGGCCAAGCCCTGCTGCCATCGCTGGGATGTGCTCCCTGAGCCCTGCTGACCAAAGTCGTACATCGAGACCACGTGACAATCGTGACATCCCAGGTGCCATTCACTCTGTCCTGGGATGCAGGCAGTCACATGAACCTTGCATACCCAAACTGTGTCTTTTTTCCCTTTACCTATTCAGGAAGAAGAGCAGAGTGAAGAAGTCTTGCTTCAGTCCCCGAGTATGACCTTTCCTCACTTCCCAGACCCTGTCCCTGTGCCACTGGATTACACTCCTCAGGGTGTGTGCTGGCTGGTCCCTGCTGGGTGACGTCGCCGTCCACCTCGTCAGGGCATTTTGGAATTGACTTCAGGAAGACTTTGCCTTGTTTTTCTACACAGAGAAGTTCGTGTTCTCACACGCTTTCCTGTCATTAAAATAGAAAGGCTCATTGCTCATATTTTTCCAGCGCCAATTCTCAGGGATCCTTGTGTCCCTGTGCTATTTACCAGCCTCGTCACACCCGCCACCGAAGTCTGCAGGAGCCACATCCCAATCCATCTCACTGCTTAACTACCTTTCCCCAGGTATCCCCCCTTGGCCTCGTCTTCCTACCCTGCCAATCTGTGTGGACGCGCTCCACGTGCCTCTGGTCGCCTGGGCGGGAGCTCGGCGCTCACAGCTGCCAGTTCTGTGAAACAAGTAGAAACGAGAGTGCGGCTGGCACGCTCTCCCCGCGGTGACTCGGGGCGGCCACGCGCAGGGGCTTCCCTGGCACTGCGACCGGCGTCTCTCATCTTCTGTCTTGCTGGGATCTGGGAATACTTTAAACATTCAGCTCGAGGTAGCTCTTAGCATGTATTAGCTGCCAGTTCTGTGCCAGGCCCCAGGCGGGCCCGTCCACGTCCAAGGCTCAGAGAACCTCGCCACCTGCGAGATTATTGGGGGAGAGGCTGTGCAATGAGCCTTGTTTTACGAACAAGACACTGAGTCTCGGGGCTCGAATGGACCGGACGCAGGGGACGTGGGGGTTTTCACCCAGCTTTTCAAGCTGATGCCCATCTGTACGGGGCTCCCTGTGCTCTGGGTGCCCCGCTAAACGTTTTACCAATATGGACACACTGAACCCTGACAGCCGCACCTCAAGGGAGGTTCCGTCTGACCTCGGTGGGAAAGGAAGCAGAGGCACAGTGGGGTCCTGTGACTCGCACGCAAGGTGCGGCCGGTGAGTGGTGGATCTGCAGCCCTGTGCGGCCATCGAGCTTACCTAGGACAAGGGTGGTACAGGGGCGACTCCGAGAGAACAGCGCCCATCAAAGGGATCCCTGCCCCACCCTCTTCTAAACTTCTTGATCATTGGCCTGATTGCATGGCTGCCTCAACATTCTTTTCCTTCCTGGTTCCTTTCAAGAGCCTATCAGGAGAAAAAAAAACACTTAAAATCTAATTTTCCAGTACACACACTTTGCAGCCAGCACCCCCACCCCCGCCCTGCTTCTCTCCTTCACTTCGCCTCAGTTTCGGGACTACAGGAGTGGGAGGCTGGCTCCGGGGACTCCTGCTCCGCTGCCTGCCTCGCTGCCCCCTGTCTCAGTGTCAATTCCAGAAAATGTCATTCATTCGAAAAGCAAGGGACCAGCAAGAATGGATTTTGAATTAACCAGTTTAGAAAACCTGCCATTTGTACTAGAGCACGACTAGGTATCTGGGTAGCTGGGGAACGGTGGTTGCTTCCTTTGGAAAAACAGTATCTGCTGACCCAGGATTGGCTGTCGGGGGCGGTGTCACAGGCCTCTGCGCTTCTCAGGTGTCCCGAGCCTGGGTCCTGGAGGCTGGGGCTGCAGCTGGTCAGGGGGTGGGGGTCTTGTGGGAGAAACGGCTCCCACTTACATGTGCACATGTGCCCTGGGCTCCCTGTGGCTCGTGTGTTTCTCCGCCCTAGTGCCTCGTCAGTGCATTAACCAGTCCCTGGGAATCCTCAGGGCTCGTGTTAGGGGAGAAGCACTAGTGTTTAAACCGGGCAGGTCCTGCTTGAGCCTTGTAAAATGCACAGCAGAGAGGGCTGACTTCCCCTTCTATACGGTGCAGCTAGGGAGAGGCTGCCTCCCCTCGGGCTGCAGTTTCCACTCCCCTGGCTGCCAGTGCAAGCTCCCCCGGTGGGAGAGGGCCCTAAGTGATGGTGTCACTTCTAGACCCAGCCGTGTGTGGAGGTGCATCCTTCCTCCTCTCGTTTCCATCTGCCATGTGGGTGCAGAGAGATCCAAGGACCGAGGGATGGTGCAGCCATAGATGGGGGAGCTGGAGACCCCCAGCTTCCCCAGGGAGAACTGTGGACCAATGAGGACCACCCCCACTGGGCGGCTATAAGGGTGCCGAATGGGCTCTGTTGGGGTGTCTGCTTGTCCCAGCACCTCGTGTCACCCCAGACTGAGCGTCCTCTGCAATCCTGTGATTCTTGGGCTCTGCTCAAGGCAGAGAGGCTCCCTGTCCTCGCTTGACTCCACGCAGAGAAGGGACGTGGTGTCAGAAACACCGCCGCAGAGGGCAAGCGTGGATGCTGGAGGGCCGGCAGAGCACAGGGAGGAGCTGGCGGGAGAGTCGTACTCTGAGTGGTAACTTCAGGGGACCGCCTACAAGGGTGGCCGCTGGCCACTCAGCACACAGAACCATCAGTGCCACCATCTATTAATTAATACGTGCTGTAAGGACACGGTGGTCGGTAGGGTGCATTTGATGACAGCATTAAACTCTGTTTGCTCAACCTTCTGTTGCCCATATTCAAGCCACACTTTGTGTAACAAGGTCATCTGATCACAATTAGAAAGGAAACAACAGCAGAGGAAACGGGAAGCAGAAGCAAAGCCTGCAAAAGCTGACATTCCACTGGGTGCTTCGGCTTGGACTGAGCAGGAGCCCTCTGGTCCCACGTTCAGGTTCTGGGCCTGTTTGTTTGTTTCTGGTGTTGCCTTTTCCTTTCCAAATGTGTACAGACGAGGCAGAAGACTCTTTCTTCAGAGTAGAAATTGGGAATGGCACGGTCTTCCCCTCCAATTAAAAATAACAAAGGAGAGGATGCTTCCTGACTAATAATAATAATTACAGGAACAATGACGGACATTTCTGAGTATTTCACCCAGGGCTGGCATACCTCTGAGGGCTGCACTGTCAAACGGCGGTGCCGGCGCTCCATGCGGCGATGAAGAGCGAGGGGTGATGCCAACCTGCCCTCGCCCTAATCCTTGGCAGGTGTCTTTGCTCCCTCTGCACCCCGGCTCTGGTTGGGACTGATGAACGACTTCCATCTGCCACCCGTGCTCATCTCCCCTCACACCTCGCATCCCGGGAGCCGCCGGACTTTGTGCCGCAGCCCCATGGGCCTCACAGGTGGGACAGCCTCTGGTCCCATCCCCACACCTCGTGCTCTGAGGGTCTCCCTCTGTGTGAGGCTCCTCACCAAGTGAGTGACCTCCCGTCATGGCTCGGCCACTGCGTCCCTGTACAGACATCAGACGCCTTCAGTGATCTGGCTGACAGCCCTAGGAGCCCTGCCAGGGCAGGATAATGTAGACGTGGGCTTGGGTTTAAAGTGGAACCTGTGCGTTTGTGGCAACAGGAAGCGCACCTGTCATCTCGGCCCACCCAGCTCTTCCTGCCCTGCCCCCCTGCTTGCGGTCGACTGACTGCATAGCTGCTATGACCGAGTTTTTAGAACCAAGATTGAACTGGTTGGACAAATACCAGTACGGCGCCGCACAACAGGAAAGCTGAGTGAAAGCACCCCGGGAAACACCACACCCAGGGTCCTGGTCACTGCGCACATGCCAGCAGCGGCCTCTGCCCTCGAGGGAGTTTCTACTGCAGAACGACTGCTGCGTGTCTCTCCTGCCCCCCCAGGGTGATGACGGACATCCCACGGCAGCCTCCACCTCACTGAGACTTGAACCAGAACGGGAACAAGAGCGAAGTCAGAGCGACAGCGCCGGCGGGGCCCAAAGGCTGCCTTCTCCTCTGCTGGGCATCACGAACAGGCCGGCACTTCCTGGAGGACTTGGGAGGATTTGGCTTCTGTGACGCCCCAGCCACGTGGGTTTCTGGACATCGAAGGGCGTGCCCCGGGAGTGGCCGCAGGCTCCACCTCCGCCGCAGAGACAGCTGAAGTGTGGAGCTCGGGTCTCACAAGGCCCAGGCGCCGCCGCCTCTCTTTCCTTGTGTGGACGTGGAATTTCCGAGTGGACGTGGGCACGGGAGGGTTCCGAAGCCCGCTGCCCCTGACCCAGCTGCAGACTCTGTAACCCCAAGACCCTGGGGGGCGGTGCAGGTAAATAGAACTTGAATGTTGACAACAAAGGATGCTGGGAGGAGGCCGTGCAGGCAGGGAAGGACCAAGGCCATGCTATTGCTGGGTGACCTTGGGGACAGGCCTGCATTGACTTCTGGGCTTCTCTGCTCCACTCAGCCACTTTGTTTTAGAAGGAGAACCAGATGCTGCCTCTGTGATCAGCTTCGGGGCTGAAAATAAATTAGAAAGAGAGGGTTCCACGCAGGGAGGCAGCAGGGCAAGGGGTGCAGCTTGCCCCAGAGAAGCCTGATGGCGGCTGTGGCGCTGACCTGTTCCGAGGGGTGGGCAGGAGAGGGCTGGAGCAGAAGGCGGGCTAGCCCTTAGCCTGGCTTTTCCCTTTCAGCAATTGTGCTGCTGCCTGAACTCAGTCTTGGTGAGGGTGTAGTCGCCCAGGGCTGACGGCTGAGGAAGAGCAGGGCCAGGCAGAATGGCAATGGGTGGGAGTTCCAGTGGCTTAGGCAGGATTCCAAGCGGGCCTCCAACACGCCTGCCTGATGCAGCCAAGTTTGGGGGCCTCTGGCACAGTGAATGCTGGGGGCGCCCTGTTCGGATCCCCTCTCAGGGCAGACCCATCAAACCCCCACTCGGGACTAATGGCTGAAGGCTCACAACTGTGTCCCTCACTGAGCATCGCCGTGCGACCAGGGCTCTTTTCCAGTCCTTCTCAGGGATGCAGAGGCCTGGCCCCTTGCCCCAGTCTGGGACTACCCTGATGGGCCCTCTCAGCTCCAGGGCTCCTGGAGGGTTGACTTAGGCCTCAGTTAAAACCACAAGTTGAGTCACCTCCCACATCTGCTCAATCCTGCCTTCCTCACCTCCTTACGGATCTCTCTCCCAAGAGTTCCCCCCAGTACACCCTCTGCACGCAGCTCTGGCTCCGAGTTTGTTTCCAGGAAAACCAGTCTGAAGCCAGGCAGGCACTCAGCATCACTGATCAGCAGGGACATGCAATCAAAACCACAATGAGATACCATGTTCTCAAAAAGACGAGAGATGACAGTGCAGGCGAAGGTGCGGAGAGTGTCCGGATGCAAAGAGTAAAACACCGGTGTGGGGACATGTGAAAGATCACCAAGACCCCAGGATGGGCTGGGCCTACTGGACACATCAAAGATGTACTTTAAGCTATTTTGGAGGGTTCTACAATTATTCTGTAAATATTAGACCATGGCTTAACAGCCAGTCACAGAGTCGTGACATATAGCCAGCATATGCTCGCCCTGTTCCAGCTCCCTGGGTGGGGGGGACACAAGGGAGAGTTAGGGGAGCAGGTGCCCTACCACAGCTATATGGGTGCACACAGGGCCCTCATGAACAGGCTCAGGATGAACGGGAGACCAGAGCCCAGGACAGACCCCTGGACCCACAGTTGAAGGGATGGAAGTCTCCCTAAGAAGGCCAAGTTCAAGAGGGCATCTGGAAGACCGCATTCGAACAGTATTAAGTCCTGAGGATGGTTTGCAACCAAAGCGGGGGTTAGTTCTTGGGGCTCAGCGTCACCAGAACCAGCCAGCCCATGCTCTTTTTCAGTAACGGCTGGTAACAGCCCTATTCATACGGAAGGAATCAATATGTGTTTGGAGTATCATATGACCATATATTACCTGTAAATTAGGTAAAATATATGAGAGTACTTGGTAAATGGAAAATGAACGGTGCAAATGAAAGGTATTATGTCTCTTAGAGTCTTTATGTAAATGAGCCGATGGGGATGGCTGTGTTCTGGGGACTGTAATTCCCCACACAAATGAGAAGCTGCATGATTAGGTGTTTCGCAAGGTACTTTGGACCTGGGCAAGGCGAGTCCCGGCTTCCATTATGCAAGGACAGCTCGCTCCCAGCGGAGCGAGCAGTGCGTGCTGAGCAAGTGGGCTGAAACCTCACGACCTCTTTTCACGGAGCCAGGGAACAACAGTATTCAAGCTGATCCATTTGCAGAGAGTCAATCAGGGGGATGAAATCCTGCAACAGATCTTGAGAGGAAGGAGGAGCCGAGGACGAAGAAGGAGGAGGAGGTGGGTGAAGATTTTTAGTGATTAGAAATTTTTAGTCGGGGCATCAAAGCCAAGCAAGATGGCCCACGTGACATGCCTTCCCAATGGAATGTCGGGGTCATGTATTACAAAGGCTCTGGCCTCACACGGCGAATCCCGAGGTGTGGCCCTACTGGTAGATGCTGCGAGGGGGTAGACGGCAGGGTGTACTCTGAGGGCTGAGGCCCAGGAAGTCCTCAAACCTTCACACTTGCTTCAGCCACAGTGAAGCTGGTCTGAGAGGAAACTGGTCTTGGAAGGGAGTTTCATTTCCCAGGGTGAAAAATCTCCCTTGGGTTGGGTGGTTCAGCTGGTGTCTTTAATATTTCACGTTATTGTGATTACAGCTGCCACTTCCCATTCAACCAGCACTGAAGGATGGCTGCCTTCCCCAGGCCCAGTGGTAAGCATTTTACATGCATCATCTTGTCATTCCTTACACGTCTACAAGGTAGCTACTGTTAACACCTGTTTTACAGAGGTAGCCACTGAGGCTTCAAGAAGGTGGATACCTCATGCACCTGAGGGAGGAGGCAGATCAGCCATGACAAACGCTCACCTGCCACCACGTGGCACCCTGTCCCTCTGCTGACCGGCTTCCATGGTGACTCAGCTCCTCACCCCTTCTTGGGACTCTGAGCATGGTCTCCAGCCTGGGCAGCTGGTCCCCTGGTCTGCTCAGTGTATGGAATGCACATCCTGCCCCCAACAAGTGACACCCCAGGCCCTATGAGGTCAGTGCTCACTGACCCCCCCACCAGTGAAAGTAAGCTATGCAGTTCCCATGCCAGGCAATGGAGCCCCCATCCCTCAGAAGGGAGGTTTTGCCAGGACAGTTTCCTGAGCTTCAGGGAGGCTGGGTCAGTGGTGTATGGGCTGACCTGTGTCCCCCAGGAGTTCATATGTTGAGGCCTAACCCCCAGCACCTTGGAACATGATTATATTTGGAGACACGGTCTTTTAAGAGGGGATGAAATTAAACAGGGTCGCTGGTAGGGCCCTAACCCAATGTGACCGGCGTCCTCGCAGGAAGAGGAAATTAGGTTGCAGGCACACACAGAGGGAAGACCACGGGAAGAGACAAAGTGAGCAGATGGCCATCTGTGAGCCAAGGGAAGAGGCCTGGGACAGATCGGCTCCCGACAGCCCTCAGCAGGAGTCAGCCCTGTGGACATCCCGGGCTCGGACGTCCAGAACGGGGACAAGATAAGCCTCTGTGGTTTCCACCACCCAGACCAAGGTAAATACTTTGTCCCGGCTGCCCCAGCTGCCTAACACAGGGTTCATCTCTGACCCGTCCCCAGCCCCTCCCACGGTCCCACCACTGCACCTGCCATGGGTTCACACCCCCTCAGCATCCCCTCCAGAACTCCTGCTGCTGTCGACCTCCGGCTCCCACAGGCAGGATGAGTGACACACTGACTGAGCAGCAGCTGAGCGACACCAGTGGGTTGTCTGGGCAGACCCCACTCAGTGTGGGTTCTCATCCCTCTGCCTTCCCACCTGAGGACACTCCTAGGTCATCCTATGTTAGGCCGGGCTCGGTCAGGCCCCCTGCCTTAGTGCGTCAGTGTCCGGGGCCAGAGACGTCACAGAGCTCCTGGGCTGAAGCAGAAGTTTATACCCAGAGAAGGCGACACCCATGCCTAGACCGGCACCTCATCAGTGGGAAGCGTGTTGTGTGAAAATGTCTGACTTTGAACCTGTCCTTGCCATTAATGGGTCGTGTGAGTTCAGGCACGTCACTTCACCTCTCTGGGCCCACTTTTCCCATCTGTAAAGTTACAACTTCTGCTTAACAGGATTGCTGTGAAGAGCACATGAGAAACAATGATGAGCTGTGTCCTGCAAACAAAGGGCACGGGGACGGGAGAGCCACCCTCACTGGGGCCACGCTGTCCTGAGAGCATGGTCCACTGCAGGAGTGCTGAGGGACGGCACGCTCCTTCTGACCTGCTGCGTAAAACTCAAAACACAGTTGAAAAAGGAGCTGAGTAGAGGGTGTCCCTCCGTGACAGTGGCTCAGAGATGAACCATGTGCTTTCTACATGCTTCTTTCAAACTACCTGTGGTTTGAAGGCACCTTGCTGGCATCATGTCCCAGGCGACATTCTAAATACCTCCCTTAGCTCATATAGTCTTTGTGATGGGCTGAATCACATCCCCTCAAATGCATGTGTCGAAATCCTAGGCCTCAGAACCTCAGAATGTGATTGTGTTCAGAGATGAGGCCTTTAAAGAGATAATTGAGTTAAAATGAGGCTATTGGGGTCGGCTCTAATCCGATGTGACTGGTGTCCTCATAAGGGGCTTGGGAAACACAGAGAGCTCTGGCATGCACATGGACAGAGGCAGGACCATGTGAAGAGACGGGGAGAAGACAGCTGTCTGCAAGCCAAGGACAGAGGCCCCAGGGGAAACCAGCCCTGCCCACACCTTGATCTTGGACTTCCAACCTCCAGAACTTGTAGTGTGTGCTGGATTTCTCCACTCACTTCTAGTAAGCAGGCAGAACTGATGGGATGTTACTCCCAATGTTGGGTTATAAAAAGACTGTGGCTCCCATCTCAGGGCTCCCTCTCTCTCACGCTGTCTCTCACACAGTAAGCTCTGGCACAAGCCAGCTGCCGTGTCATAAAGTGCCTTCAGAGAGGCCCACTGCTGGGGACCTGAGACCACCCAATAGCCACATGGGCACACTCAGATGCACAGCCTCCCCCAGCCATACTGTCAGGTGACTGCAGCTCCAGCTGACAGCTGGACTGAAGTTTTGCAGGAGACCCTGAACCTGACCGAGCCAATAAATGGCTTTCAGATTCCTGATCCTCAGAAACTGGGAGATAAATGATCACTGTATTAAGTCACTAGTTTGGGGCAATCTGTTACCAGCAATAGCTCATTAATACAGTCATGTGCTCCACACTAATTCCTGTGTCTCTCCCTTTATATCTCTGGCAGCACCACTGAGTGAGCACACGGAGAGACAGTATGTTGTTTTCTAACGGCGTGTCAGTCCTATCCCTAGAAATAGATCACGGCTTCTTGGAAGGCAGGGGCTGCAGCTTATAAAACAAACAGACATATTTCACAGGGTATTTATTGAGTTACCTTGGAAGGTTTTTTCTCGTTGCCTACTGGAAAATCAGGAGCCATTGCTTGCTGGGGCAATGGTTTCTGCTCTTTAACATCTAGTTTTCTCTGGGCCTGCATGGGAACTATGGTGTCTCCCTTCTACCAGGAGAGTTTTTATGTGGTAACCATAAAAATTATTTTAACCAGATAACTGAAAGATTTTTTTAATTACCTGGTAAGATTACTTAAGCAGAATTTTGCTGTCAAACTGGTCTTTTTCACCCTTTAAAAACCACTCTAGATGGGAGAGAAACTGGTCTGGGGGGACAGAGCCTGTTCACAGATTATTTTGGAGGAAAAAGGAATGCGCTGTGTCCTTCGGCTGCCAGGGTCCTGGGTCCTGCTGCCCTTGATCTTGGGGGCTCTTATCTGCATTCCTTCATCCCACGGTTGCCTGGATGCCCTCTGAGCTCCCACCGTGTGAGTCTGGTCATGTGCCTCCGAACCGCCTCACCTCTGTGACCGACCCTGGGGTGAGCGACGTGGGCACAGGCTTTTAGAAAGGGACCTTTTCCAGCCGGTACTCCCGAAGAGCTAGGACTGCCCTGTCTGATGTTGGCCTCTCAGGGCTGCGTCTGAACTTTTCCTGACAGATGAAGCGTGATGCTCTGTGAAACGTCGAGCACTCTGGATACGGGGCCACCTCATAGTGCACTTCTAACACCTTTTCCCTTTCTGTAAATGGAACTGAAGTTTCACAAATGGCGGAGACAGTCTCTATAGTGTGTGTGTGAATGTATAGTGAGTATGTGAAATCCCCCTTTTCAGTGTGGGGAGTACCTAGATACTCCCCACATCCAGGTTCTTCATTTTGTTTGTAAAGTATACCCTCATCTTCAAAGGGCACTTGAACCCAAGAGCTGCAAAAAACCTTTGCCTCAAAGCAAAAGCGACAGTGCAGGCCACCACCCATACATGTGAAAGCTACCTGTTGCTTTAGACCAGGACCAGCTCGCAACACCCACGCTCTGAAGCTCCCGATCTGACTGGGAGTCACCAGCCCCATCGCTGGCACTTCAGGGCCCCCTGCAGGACACAGGCCATCATGCCAGGTTAGCGTCCACGGAAAGCAAACGGTAACCATGGTCCAATACAGTTTCTATAACTATAAGCAGCTGGGAAACTCTTAAATCAGATCTACAACTTACTCCATCAGGAAACCGCAAAGGGAAGAAATAGGGCTAACATCTGAAATTCCAGATCGAAGCCAGTACTATTTGGACACTGCAAATCAAGTTTCTACTGCAGATGGCACACTTTTTCTGAAAGGGCCTGACAGTAACTCAATGAGCATGTCTGTGCCTCAGTTTCCCCACTGCAGTGCTAGTGTCAGCATCCTAGAGCCAGCAGATTGTTTGCCCAGAAAGTTTAGAAAGAGATGGTATTTACAATACGCACACACAGAAATTGTTCAGCGTAGAGTTTATGGAGAACACACTCTCGGACTGGGGTGGGATTACTCGGAGCAGTTTAACGTTTACGTCGTAAAAACGCCACCAACACGCAGCTGAGGCCCTCCCTCTTGCTTTGCACGAGTGGATGTAGTTAGTTGTTTTGTTAAACAACTTCCTGCCAAATCCAGCCAAGTGTTCCTGCCAGTGGAACCAAGGGAGGGCCCAAGGGACCCTTGGAATTGGGCCCCCTTGGATCCTGCATCTTCCGTTCCTTCAGCAGCAAGTCTCAGAGCCCACGACAGGGAACGTATAACACCGCAAAACTCGCCTGCAGTCGAAACAGCGGAGCGTGCACAGCAAATTGATTTAAATAAAGCATGTCGAATATTTGCTTCAGTTTAAATTCCTAAAATGCCATTTCATTAAATTGTGTTTTCATTTCTGTCAGGCGACTGTCATGCCAAAGCTATTTTTTTTATTATTTTAGCAGTTACAATGTACGTTTTTAGAAGAAAATACATTTTTAGAACAAACCACAGTCATGATAAAGATATTTGAGCCCTGTAATATTGGTTTTGTAGTGGGACGAAGGATTATGAAGTCTAAGGGTTTGGCTTTTTTTACTGCAATTAAAATAAACATTCATAAGAGGTCTCCACACCCCCCTCCCTAGGAGGACCCTGCGACAGCTGCCAGTTGGCACCTCTGAGAAGTAACACTCCTGGTTTCATGAGCTAAGCGCATCCTGGAGGGAGGTGGAGGGATCTGACAGGACTAACGCAGAGACGGGGATGTTGTGTCTTCGGGGGGGAAGCAAGAACCCTTTTCCTTTCCCCCAAAGGAGAAAGTGAGGCCTGGAGGAGAATTTAATTGTGAGTTGTGGGGCTGCCAGCCCTGTGCCCTCTGTCACACAGCCAGGTCTCTGAGAATTCCCCTTTCCTTCCCCGGGGCGCCCCTGCCAGGTGACCCCAGAAGAGTGCAGCAAACCTGAACGTCGGGACCCTCCCCCGGCACGGTCTCCTGGGCACAGTATGTCTCGCCGAGCACAGTATGATGCCACCCTGGAGAAATAATGACTCTCACTCATCCATAGGGTCAAAAACGTTACCAGTTCACCACGCTGCACCAGGCACTATCGCAGGCTCCATGGATACAGGGTGAGTGAGACAGAGTGTCTACCGGGAAAGAACGAGGTCTGGTGGGGGGACACGTTCATAAAAACTAATTACAACATAAGTGGACTTGGCAGTCACTCCAAGAGAATGTCTTCTGGAAAAAGGACCCTCCTTCACACACCAGAAAAACAAACAAACAAGATGTGAGAGGGCCTTGAGCCAGCTGGGGAAGCTACCTCACTCAGAAGGACAAGCGTCCTCTCCAGACGGGTCCAAGCCTCCGACTTCCCGAGTAAGCAGGGGAGGCAGAACCTTGAGGATGTTGCTAGAACTGATATTTCGGTGACATTGATTCTAAGTATGAATTGGAACTATTTTAAGGCTTTTTTATTAGACACCCATAGTCACAAGATTTTCCTTTTTTTTTTTTGGTTATTGATGGAAAGCAATTTTTAACATATTAAGATAAGACAGATACCAGCTTTTAGTAGATTCTTTTGGGTATCCAGCAAACTTGGAAAAGACTGCTTTCCTCCAAGGATCACCCTCCTTCCAATGTATCCCCATGAAGTTGGAGGAATCGGTCCTAAGACCTTGAGTTCCTGCACCTGGTGGGCTCGGCTGACCTGAGCTGACCTGGGTCCATCAGATGGTCTGTCCCGGGAATGGAGAATTGGGACTAAAAGAGGCTAATCTGTCTGCAACGTCCAGGGACAGAGCACCTTCGGGAGCTGTGTAGAGCTCACCTTCTGCTCTCCCCGTCCATAGAAACACACAGGGACGATGGCAATGGTCACAGAGAGAAACAGACACGAAGATGGACGGGAAGCACCACGGGCCTGGGAAGCGGCTAGTTCCTGGGCCTAGTCCCTACACAAAGGGGACCTTCACCCTCGTGCCCTGTGGGATGCCCACGGGTCCCACACACATCCCCTCTCTGGGTAAGTCAGTTCAAGTTGGTTTCTGTCACTCAGAACCAAAAGAGTCTCGTCTAATGCTCCATCCGTCTGGTCCAGGTCAAGTCCTGCCTACATGACTGAAACGCCCGTGACCTCAGATGTCTTCTCCCTTGGGTGCGCTCAGGATTGATTCCCAAGCCCCACTTCTGACCTGCTGAATCGGGGCCAGGTACCCACATTTTGTAAGTAGCCATTAGGATATTCCTGTGGGTGCCAGGGTTAGAACCGCTGGATAACACAACAGTCCTTGGCATTGAACTATGACGGACAAAGGGCTGACACATGCTCTATCACAACAACCCTGTGACGTAGATGCCACCCGTTAGGGGAAATGCTGATCCCTTCTCCAGACGATTCATCCCAGCTCCACCAGCTCTCACACTCCTGTCTGGTCCCTGCCCCCTTATTCACTGGTGACCTGTCTGTTGCTGAGTTCAGGAGAAACCAGGACTATGCAGTCCTGCCTCTTCCTTCCTTCTG
Source organism: Tonatia bakeri (assembly GCA_004024845.1). Taxonomy (NCBI): domain Eukaryota; kingdom Metazoa; phylum Chordata; class Mammalia; order Chiroptera; family Phyllostomidae; genus Tonatia; species Tonatia bakeri. Next base: position 14,373 of record PVIA01007434.1, read on the forward strand.
GGAGCCGGCCTGCCTGCAGAGAGTGTGGGCTCCCAGACCCACTACTCCTTGCTAGAGATCCCCTTCCACAGGCCCTGCCCCTGCTGGCGGGGCTGCAGTGGGGGTGACCCCTCTGGTCCAGCGCAGCTGTGGCAGGGCAGCAAGCTCTCAAGGGGATGTTCAGTGTTATTCCCGCAGGGAGAGCTACCTCACCAACTTTCCAGGGTGGCTTCTTGGTTCCCCCGGCACACTTCTGGTCTTACATCACTATTTGTCCTAAGCGCTGACAAAGGGGAGGGGGGCTCTTGATTGTTCTCCTCAAGACCCCTTTAATGTTACAGACATGTTTCCCGATGAGACCACTCTCTGTCCAACACCAAGTTCAAGGTCTCTCCTGTGCCCTTGGGGAGACCTAGAGTGGCACTCCTCAACCTCACTGTGCATACACGTAATGGCAGGGGTGAAAATTAGGTTTTGACTCTGAAGGTCTGGGGTGGGGCCTGTGAGTCTGCATTTCTAATGAGCTTCCAGGTGACAACGTTCTATTGGTGAGAAGTCCACACTGCACCCACAAGGCTGTGTGAAGGACACCTTCCAGAGAGGTCCAGAGCCATACAAGTGTGGTAGAATCCTCCCACCAAAGAGGTCCATGTCTCAATTCCTGGAGCCTGTGATTATGTCACCTTACATGGCAGCAGAAAATTAAGGTACAATTAAGGCTGCTAATCAGCTGGTCTTAAAGTAGGGAGATTATTTTGGATTAACTAGATAGGCCAAATATTCTCCCAAGGGTCCTTAAAATGGGAAGGAAGAGGCAGAAGTGGAGGCCAGAGGGACGTGATGTGAGCAAGACTCTACCAGCCACGGCTGGCTTTGAAGACGGCAGGAGGAGATGTGACCAGGGAGTGTGGTTGCCCTGTAGAAGGTGGGAAAGGCAGGGAAACAGGCTCTGCCCTGAGGCCTCCAGAAAGAAGCGCGTCCTCTGGACCCTCGGATTTCAGCCCTGGCAGACCCGTGGCAGACTTCTGACCTGCACAACTGCAAGATAATAAACTTGGATTGTTTTGAGCCTCTAAGTTTGTGCTAGGTCATTTTCACAGCATCACCAGGAGACTAATATACAGATACTTCCCTCACAGCAGTCTTACCGCTGGGGATCGAATGTTTACATATAAGGGATGCTTGGTACAAACAATATGTCTAGGGTTCCTGTATGAAAAATTCTAAAGTTTTAAATGCCAAAACCACCAGATTGCGTGAAGAGGACCCACTAATGTCTGAATGGACTTGATTTTAAGGTAAGTGAGCATGACGAACACGGCATTAAAAACTCAGGCCTGATTAACTCCCTGATGAAGCACAGCGTGAAAAATGCCAGGCAACCAGAACTCCGTGAAAACCAGACCCAGTGCACAGCGTCGGGGAGACTCCCAGTGGGCTGGAGCCAGGGCCCAGGGAAGGCAACATGGGTCGCCCCGTGGGTCATGCTGACAGAGGTTTCCAGCCACAGGGAAGCACCCCACCCACGCTGCTGAGTCCGGTTCTCAGATATTTACTGAAGAGTGGGAGGAGGGAGACGCAGTGATGCCGGCACGAGCTGTAGGGAGCTGCCCTCATCCTGGGCTGTGTCTTCACTGACTAGATTTCAGGTTATGAAAATCAACTTTTCAAACGCTTCTGCCCAAAGTTGGGACTGGAAGCGTGCCTGCCAGAGTTGGCATAACTTGTGTTATTGGGTTCACTGGTTTGTTCAACCATGATTTCATTTATTCTACCGCTGGTTCACTCACCCACTCAGTATCCATTACGCATCTACCGTTTGCCCAGCATTGGAAATACAAGGCTAAAGGCTATGCAGCACTGCTCCCAAGGAGCTGCCCGTCCGGCTGCAGAGAAAGGCTGTTGCAACCATGACGGTGATGAGCCCTATGTTCCATGACTGAGCTTCGCCCCCAGGTGCACAGAGAAAGGGCCCCCAACTCAGTCTAGGGAAGGCAGCAAGAAGGGCGGCAGAGAGGGTTGGAGGAAGAGGCACTTTGCGAGATGAACCTGAAAGATAAGAATAAGGTCGGAGCGGGCACTCTAGTGGGAGAAACAGTGCGGTGCTACGAAAGAGCACAGAATACTCAGAGATACGCTGAGAACTGGGTGTGCTGGAATTCAGGATGCGCTCCTGCAGGGGAACAAGGAGTGGGGGGGCTGGAAAGGCAAGCAGGCGCTGGTCACGAAGGGTTTCACGCACCATGCGCAGAAGACTAAGGCGGAGACGATGACTGGAGGGTGGGATGCAGGGCTGTGATGCGGCGGTGGGCTGTGGGTTCTGGGAAGGTCACCCTGGTGGCTGTGATGGGGGAGGCCAGTGTCCTGGCGGGGAGGGAGGGCAGGTGCAGGTGGGCCAGCTGGGAGGCCAGCGCAGCGGAGAGACGGAAGGGGCTATGGAGGAGGTGCTCCTTTTATGGAAGGACCAGCCTCGGGGATTAACCAAGGTTTGTTCGAAACTGGAGTGAGAGGCTCAGAATTTATTCAGTGCCCCTGAAAAAGCGTGAAAGAAATATCAGGAAGCTGAGAAACGCGGAAGGCTGCTGCTGGTGGATGCGGTAGGCTCTTTGGCTCGGCAAGGGGTTGCGAGCCGAGAGCAGACAGAAGCGGGGATGTGCCCTCGTGCCATGGTGCATTGTTGTCAGGTGCTGTGATTACAGGTAGGCCCCCGCTTTTCCATTCGCAGCCACTTACTCGGAAAATCTCGTATTCAGAATCTGAGTTCACTCCTCATTAATTCCGTGGAGGATTTCTGTAGCCCAGTGATTGAATTACCTAATAGCACCTGCCTGAAATGATTACCACAAAGGAAGCCACGGGGTTGTATTTGATATAAATGATTTGTTTCCCGAAGTTGTAATTTTATTAAAGGGGGACCCAGTGAACCACCTTCGCAAATGAAGGTGAGGTCTTAGCTTCTGCGAGGTGCCTGGGAGGCTAATGAACGGTTAGCAGGTAACAAATGACAACGTGGCTCGGGAGGAAGGTGGCGTTTCTCAAGTGGTGGGTCACCATCCCAGGGAAAGTGAGGCGCTGCTTTAATCCACTTCCTGGTAAGTGTGGCAACCAGGGTGAGAGGGGGAGGTAACCCACCGAGGAGAGGGCCCGTCCTGTGCTCGTGAACTTGCCCTGCACCATGGCTTCGATCTGATTGCCTGAATTATTCCCAAGTGGGTGAAGTAGGGGTTAACTTCACTACCCGCCAAGGGAACGTGGGCTAATGCTCTGAGTGTCTGTCTCTCCCAGACGGGTCTGGGCAAGCCGGTGCTAACAGACACTGAGCTTTCCATCTGAAGTGACGATGGCTTTGGACCCGACTTTTCCAGGAAGTTGTGGGTGTCTTTGAACGTCCATGTTGAAGGGAACAGGGAGAATTAGGGCACAGGCTATAAGGAACTAGTCTAGCATTTTGTTCAGCAATGGAAAAAACACACTTCTTTGTCATACACTGTTTAGATATGACACCCATCTTCTCATTTTGTTGATTCAGGTGTAGACGTACACACAGGCTCGCAGTTTATATGCCACGTAAGGACAGAAATAATTTGTCCTTCCCAAATCATGAGTTGGACATTTTTATGGTATTGATGCTTTTTAATCCCTGAGAATCGTGAAGGACAAAATGGTACATCTGAGGGCGGGCCCAGAGAGACCTTCCAGAGACGGCATCTGGGGCCATTCCCACAACTAGGGGCACCTGAGACATTTTTTGGACACTTACTCCCTTCTCCCCACCATGCTGCCATCGCTGGATGGCTTCACTCCTTCCATGCTGGCAGGAATGGGGTCCAGGGGCCCCAGGCTGCCAGTTTTCCGCAGAGCCATTCTACTGAGTCCCTGGCCAGCCAGGAACCTGCTTTGTCGGTTGTGTGAATCCTCCCTGGGGCAGAAGGACACCCCATGCATACGTGTACACATGCAGGTAGATTTGTACACGTTTTCTGGTGAGGAGCACGGGCTTCTGAGTGCTGCGCAAATCCCACCATTAGGACAAATCTGCTCGAAGGTTGGTCTGGCCTGCACTCATCAACCATGCCTCTCCCACCTCGTGCCCAACTTTCACCCCATGAGGGCCCCGGGCAGACACGTAGACAGTGGTTCCCACACGAGACGACATGGGAATTCCCAGGGAGTCTCTAAAACACAGGTTCACAGGCCCTGCCCCTTACCAGCAGAATCAGACTCTCCCTGAGGTGGGACCCAGGAGTCTGCATTTTGGTAAAGGCTCTCCCAGTGTTTTGGGTGCAGTGGGTTCGAGAGGTGGCATTTAGGGACTGGAGGCAGAGGACACCTGTGTTTCATAGCAGCCTCCCTCCTTGTACAGATGACAAGCCAACGGGGCTGTCTCTGCTGCCCTCTCAGGCTCCAGGTCTTGCCCACGTCCGCTGGCCGCCTGATGCGGGGCCGGGGCCATCTGTCTGCTTCCAAGTGTGCAGTCTACACTCTGGGCACGCCTCTGGGCTGCTCAACGCAGCAGCGCCAGCAGCAGCGGGGTGCCCCGTGAAGGCAACTCTCCCAGGTTCCTTTGCAGAGCCCGCATCAAAGGCTTCCCAGCCAAAGCTGCCACAACCTCTCCCAGGCTGAAACCTCAGAAGTTAAACAGTGGGTCCTGAAGGATTAAGGTCACGCTTCTCCACTCAGAAAGGGCATTAATGGTTAAAATGATGTATCAAAAAAAGTACATAATCCTCTGTATACATCCCCTTCTGCTGCAGATGTTTTGTTTACACACCTGCTCACTGAAGTGTTGTATCTGAGCTCGTGTGTTGCCAGGCCTGATTTCAGACCACAAACAGTGAGCCTGAGTGGTTGCTGCGGCCGCCTCTGTCCATCCCGGACTCCCTGGTGCACGACAAATGCCTCGTACCAGCGCCGGCAGTTGCACTGAGGTCAGATTACCCAGGGGGACGCGTCTGGTAGCAGTTCTCAGGAACCTCAGTTCCAGGACCCACAAACGTGTCCCCACCAGTCCCCCGCCAGCCCGCCCCCACCCCTCCCCTCGTCTCTCCCACCACACAGCTAGTTCTAAATGCCATCACAGGGCCCCTGATTTTCATGGCGGTCATCATCTTTTCCATTAATGTCATTATCTTATTCCAGGGTCCATTAGAACTCCTGCCATAGTGAGAACTTTGGGTGTCGCAGTTCATTACGACGCTGGTCACCCACGGCTCCAGCTGTTGTCAGGAATGCTCTGCGGGCAGCTCTCACCTGGACCCCGCCGCCCCTCCTGCTGCCATTAGGAATGATCATCTGCCCACCCCCGGGGCCGGCACCGCATTACAACTCCATTACCGGTCCCGTCGCCCCCATTACCTCCCTCGTCGCCCCCTCTCCATTTCAGCTGCCCTCACCTTCTTCTTTCCAGCCACCAGCTTTCCAATTACAACTCCATTATCTTCATTATTACCTTGGTTACAATCATAATTGTCCCCATAACAATTTCCGTGTCTATCTACCCCTCTGCAGTGCCAGACCCGGCCACCTTTGATGAAGCGTCAGGCGTCCCTGTGACACACTGGACATGCACTCCACCCCCCCCCCCATCGATGTCAGAAGCCTCTTCTCTTCCTTCATCACATCCCCGGGACCACGTTCCCCACAAAAGATCTGCCCCTTCCCCGGGAATTTCACACCGCCACCGTCATTTTTATTCACAGCTCACTTACTTCCCTTTCTGTCGAAGCCAAACAGAAGGAATCCTCCTCTTCAGACACCAGCTTCTCATCTGCATGGGCCCCTGTGACAGGTGCCTCTCTGGCCCCAAGATCCCTCATGACCAATTCCTTCCTCCAAGCAGTCCCTGTTAACGTAACCGGCGGGGCACCCCTGCATGTCTGATGCTGGGGTGTGCACTCGGGGGAGGCGGCGTCCTACCTCGGCCCTGCTTTATCCATCAGACGGTGCGCTCACAGCAGGCCAGACCGGCCTCATCTCCTCCCCAGAGCGCACGGCAGCTGGACCAAGTTAGCACTCAGAGGGCGTGGGTCACTGCGTGAGTCGGTGTCTCATGCTCCCGGTCTTCCCACTCAGAGGGACCGCTGCTGCACGGATCCCTAGAGGAACCTCACGAATGGGGACTCCCCGGGCCCTCCCCTGCTTGTGCGGGGCACTCTCCTCAACCCCGCCTTTCCTAGCAGAGCCCCGTGTCCTGAGACTATTTCCCCCTCTTCTCCCACCTTCACTTCTCCTCCTCTTCTCTGCATGCCCGTCTTCCAGTGGCCTTAGGACCAAAAAACGATCTGATACAATAATGAGCATTGTAGAGTGAATAGATGGGTTTCTGTGGGGCCACCTGCCCTTCACAGGGACAGCCAGGAAGGGGCACATCTTTCTAAGAATGTCTCTCAGATGACAGAATTTATTTTTTATTTTATTTTCTTAACATTCGAGAGGGGGTGGGGTGGAGTGGGGGAATAATCCCCAGGGCAGGGAGATTTCACAGTGCCAGTCAGAATGTATTTTGTGCGCACTGTCCTTCTCTCTGAATAAAACCCACTAGAAAGGCATCTCATAAATTACCCTGGATCTACCCACCTCTTCACTGCTCAGAGGCTACGGAGCCGTCAGCCGATGAAGCCATCTCGTCTGCTGTGGAGTTTCTGTGAGTTCTTTGCACCCAATTGTTAGTGGTATGAGAATCCAGTTGTCAGCTATCAGCCTGGAGTGTGTGCGCCTTTTCTGTGCAAACAGCATCCTTCTCAAGCAAACACGGGGAAAAAGATGCTTCGCTTTGTGATTACAGAGATGACAAAAATTGGCTGGCACTGGGCCAATCTACAGAGGCTGTGGGGACTGCAGACTTGTTTTCTGCCTCCCAATCACTGGTCTCTGGCCAAGGCGGTCTGAGCGCTGGCCCAGGAACCCCGAGATGTGAGGCAGCTGTGGGGACTGCTGGACTGTCCCCGTCCTCCGCAACATTTTCCTTTTCCTTCTTTCTTCCTCTCTGTTAAGTGTTCCTTTCCCATAGTCTGAGGTACCATTTTGCCTCCCTGGCCTTACACCGGCTCGATGCCGACACCCCCTCCCATGAGGCCCTCTGGCGTGGTCTCCACCCCCTGAACTCTGTGATGCTCCCTCTCTTCCAGCTGGTTCTCAGTAATACAACCAAGCCAGTGCCGGGGTGTGGCACTTGGCATCTCGTTATGCTGTCGTGTTGCTTCTTCACTTGTTTCCTGGGGTCAGAATTGCCGTCTGGACCGAACCCTAAGCTCCTTCAGAGCAGGGACCATGACACGCGCTTCTGCCGTGTGGCCCATGGTTCATCCCGTTGTACCGGACACATGAATGTTACTCGGGAAGACTTGCTAACTGGGCCTCCTGCTCCTTTCTCTATTTTACCCTGCCTTGCCTTCTGCATCCCCATTCTCCCTCCCCCCTGCTTCTCTGCTGCCCCAGGGCCCCAGGCTGGGGATCACGCAGCCCTGGCTTCAGCCTGTTGGATGCAGTCCAGGGTGGGGAGATTTCTGGCTCCTGGTTGCCTAGAAACGAGGGATGGGGTTTAGGAGTGACATGTAGGGACCGCAGTGAATGGGACTCACTCTTGTCCTGTCAGAATCCCTTGGCTTGGCATGAGAAAGAGAGGGCAACCTCAGGGTTCTCAAAAGGGGCCACAGCAACAGCTGTCATGGGGCCACCGGGGCCACTCGCAGAAGAATCCAATCATAAACGGGTCAGCGTTGGCTAACTCCTGACGACGTTTGTTGACTGCACTGCAGACACGTCTGTTGGGGGGAGTCTGGACAATTTAATTGGCTTTGATGACACACCAAAGGGTAAGTTTGCATGAGCATTTTCACCGTCACTGTGGGTCCTGCTACGATCCATTCTCATCAGCATGTTGGAAAGCAATTTCAGTAAGTACTCAGCTTAATCAATTTGCATCTGCACATTGACCTCCGGGACGCCATGCACAGGTCCCATCATGCAGTGTGCTCTGCGCTTCTGTCTCTTCAGACGGCATATTTCTCAATATTTGTACGTGGCTGTCATATTCAATCAATGCGATCATCTGTTCCCTCCTTTCAGCCGCCTCCCTCGCCCGGGGAAGCGGGAGCCAAGCAGCGCCTCCGCCACTGCGTGTCAGAGAACACTTGCTCCCCACTCCCCGAAAATCCGGAGGACTAGGAGGACAGCGGGGCATTCTGGCATAATGGAAATGACGGAAAAACAGGAAAATGTTTTATCAGCTTGTTTTCGCAATTAAGTAAACAAGGAGCACTTATACATGGCTGATTCCTCAATTATTTATGGTTTGAAGCACTTGAAGATTCAATTCAACTAAATAACCTTTCCTTTAGCTCTTATTAGGCGCAAGGTAGTGTGATTTGAGGAAGGGACCACACAGATACAACCCACCAAGGAAGAGCAGAGAAACACACCATGACTGGGGTACAAGCCGAGCAGGTAGAGTGGGAGCAGCACAGTCGGCGCACCGAGGGTCTGGTGCAGGAAGGGCGCACATCTGCCTGCCTGAGTCCGGAGCAGGTTCTCGGAGGATGGAGGGGATGCTCTTCTCTGTCCCCAGAGCCACTCTTGGCTCCGGCCCCCATCCCCTCCTGTCTGGATAATTAGAGCAGTTTCTTATCTGATCTCCCCACTCTAATTGCTGCTTTCCAAGTGACCTTTTTTATCTTATTTTTTTATTTTTCTAAATGTGTTTATTGATTTTAGAGAGAGGGGCAGGGAGAGAGAGGGGGAGGGGGTTGAGAGAGTGAGGGGGCGAGAGGGGGGGGAGAGAGAGAGAGAGAGAGAGAGAGAGAGAGAGAGAGAGAGAGAGAGAAGTACTGATGTGAGAGAGAGACACCGATTGGTTGTCTCCCACATGTTCCCCGACTGGGGATGGAACATGTGACCTAGGTATATACCCTGACCGGGGATCAAACCTGCAACTTGTGTGTGTGTGCTCTGCCTGGAATCAAACCTGCAAAATTCTTGGTATGTGGGACAATGCTCTGACCAACTGAGCTACATGGGCCAGCTAAGTGATCTTTTTGAAAGGCCACCTGATTATATCACAGCTTGGCTTCGAACCCTCCATTGTTCCCAGTTCTGCAAGAAAGCGTTCAAGTTTCTCAGGCTCTCACATTTGAAGATACAATGTCTGTCATCCCCTGAAGCCTTAACCCCTTGTCCCCCTCGCCCCCACCACACACACAGTGCCTGCTGCACAGTGGTTTCAATGGCCTTGTGCATCCTGCTCCTTCTACCTGGACTGGGCCTCTCCTCTTCTCTTCTGTCTTCCCGGTTCCCCACCTGTCTGGAGAGCTCCTACAGCACTCTTCTTACTGTCCTCTGCCCCAAGACAGGGCTGATGCTTCCTGCTTCTTTATAGCACACGACTCCTCACCCCACTTATTACAAGCATTGCGGCCTGGGGAGGGACAGCATGCTTGGCTGCCTTCTGAGAGTGTGCCTTCCTTGTGATCAGAATCCAGGTTGGAGAGCACATAGCAGGTGATCCACGTATGTTTGCTGAACTAAGTCAAATTGTTTGTGTGGGTAGTTAGGATACATCATTTTCCAGGGAATTAAGGGGTAAACACATGATGGGTAGTAAGTGTAGAATATGCTTTCACAGAGTGTGGGATAAAAGAAGGAGGTCAAGAGTCATGAAATCATGCAAAAGCTGTCTGTTTCTTTTCATAGAGACCATGATCAGCAGGAGAGGAACTGACGGCTGTGAGAGGATGCGAGTGAAGACCCGCTGAGTGCAGGAAGGCTCTGCCGCAGCGGGAGAGAAAGGGGCTCGGCATTCTCTCTGTGAGAGGGTTCGCCTTGCAAGGGGAGGGGACACTTTGGCCCCAGAGGGACAAAGCAAGAGGCATTCTAAGAAGGAGAGGAGAAGAAGCAAGCAGAATCCTTTCAGCTCGGCCCCAGGCTTAGCAAAGGGCCAGGAGGCCTTGCCTATAAACTGCCAGCTGACACACCCAACACCCCTACTTGTTCCCCACATAAACTGCTAGATGTGGAGAGAAAACACACATAAATATTGAGAAAGTCCTTTGACTTTTTGAGCAATGGCCTCTTTGATACTCTGCCCTCAATAAATGCTTATCACCACTAAATGGCTGTGCTAAGGAACAAGACGGAGCGTGGGAGCTCTGCTGAGCCCCTGGACTCTGCCCTTCACCCTCCAGGAGGCTGAGCAGCATGGGGGCCTCAGTGGGCTGTGCCCTGGCAGAGGCCAGTAGGTCACGGGTTTGGGAGAAAGGCAAACCCTGCAAGTCTGGAGTCCTGCTTCACTGATCTTCCTCAACCTTGGTCTGTTCTCCGGAGACAGCAAGGGTGGCCATTCACATTCAAAGGACAGTGTCTGTTTAAATCCATTCAAGCCACACCTTAATAGCCCACAGGTATTTTCCTCTGCAAGGGTCCCTGAAGGCTGGGTAAGTCTTGAAGACTGTTAGGACCTGCGCCAGGGCCCAGGTTCACCCCCGATGCGCCACTCTCCTGTGAGGCTTAGAATTCTCTGTGCCACTTCAGGGACACGTGGGGGACCGGCTTTTCCCACCAGAATGCAAACTCGAGGTTGAAGCTCAAGGGTTCGCTTCTTCTGAAAGGCGCTGAGAGCAGCTATTGTTCGGTGGAATTCTGAAAGGAAGCTGAAATTCAGGGGCACGTCTGCAATGACCACATCAGAGGGGCGAGCCATGTTTTTAAGAGCCTCGAGATGTCATTCTAATGACACCAGGGGTCTGGTTGGGTTGGGTTGGGGAAGGATGGGAAAGAGAAGACAGGGAGTTTTCGTTGACTTTTTGTAAAAATCCATTCACCCCAGCATCGAACAGCACGTTTACGCTCCTTTCCCACCGCACCCCTTGCCATTCTGTCTATAACCTCCACGAAAACCTGTAGGAGAGCATTCCGTGGGAAGGCCGTCATCCCTCGGGGGCTTGGGAGGGCGCTTCCCCTCCCCGGCACGAAGCCCACCCGTGAGAGTTACAGAGGGAGCTGAACACGCCAACCAAGGCAAAGAAGCATTTGTGCTTCCGACCATTTTGCATTATTCTCAGCAAGAGTTGGGTGTTAACAACATTACTATTAAGCTAACTGAGTAAATAGTAGTTGCTCAGTAAAGGCCTGTTGCCTGGAACCGAAAGTTATCAGAGAGTGGGAGCACAGACAGAAGGTTTACCCTAGACTGGCAGGTAGATATTAACTCTGCCCTGGGCCCCTTGTCCTCAACTCACCTTCCCTTGAAAATGCCTGCTCATGAAGACACACTGACACACAGAGCCCTAGACCTTTGGAGATGAAAAGAGACCTTCCCAGGGCAGGCGAACCCAGTTCCAGGCTGCAGAGAAACACGGAGAAGACCGCTTCCCACAGGCAACAGAGTCAGACAAGGACGCATCTCCCTGCTTGTTCAATCCGCATGCAGGACCTAGCCTACGAAAACTGGGTTAGACTCAGAGGAAGGCGGACTGAAAATTGGTAGAAGAAACAGCAATAACTGAGGAGGATGCAGATAACCCCATCTTGCTGGCAGAAAATAGCCACGATTTGAAATGACTTCTCAGGAAAGTGAAAGGAGGAACTGCCGACGCACGGCTGCCCTTGAACATCAAGAAGACAAAACCATGACTGCAGAAGAAACGCATGACTTAAATGTGACAACGAAGACACTGAAACTGGTAAGGATTTTGCTTACCTCGATTCAGTCATCAATTCCAGTGGAGACCGCAGCCCAGCACTCACGAGGAGGCTGAGACTCGGAGGGACAGCAAAGGAAGAAGCAGGGAAGATCCCCAAGAGCAAAGATGGGTCAACAGAGACCAAGGTTAAGATCACTCACACCTTCCCATTCTTAACTACTACGTACGGACGAGAAAGTTGGACAGCGAAGAAGGCTGACAGGAAACAAAACTACATTCGTTTCAAATACGATGTTGGAGAACAGTGCGATGGGCGCCATGGACACCGGAAAGACCAACCGGGGCCGCAGAGCAAAGGAAGCCTGAAACATCTGGGGAGGCCAGATTGACAAAACCGAAGCTGTCCTCCTTCGGGTGCATCATAAGGAAGCTGCGTTCTTTGGAAAAGACAATAATTCTGGGGAAAACAGAAGGCTGAAGAAAGAGAGGAGACCAAACGTGAGATGGACTGTCTCCGTCAGAGAAGCCGCAGGGATTAGTCTTCAGGAGCTGACCAGGGCTGTCGAGGACGGGACATGGTACCCCCAGCCCGCTCACCCACAAGGTCACCAGGAGTCAGAGCTGACTCAACGGCACATGACACACACGCAAGGCTTCCAAAGTCGTCTGCGGTCCAGAGCAGCCCAGAAGCTGGGAGCTCAGCTCCCCAAATATCACATTTATCTTAATTTGGCAAGAAGCTGAAAGCCTATCTGGGGCCATTTAAACTCTAATGTTATTAGGGGCTATCTAATCAGCTTTTAGAATAAGCTGCTTTCAAATGCATGGGGAACGCAGGTAGGGGAGCAGCAGGCTGGGAGAGGCAGCCTGGGAAGCGCCCCTCTATCTGATGGCGGAAGAGCCAGCAGACAACCAGAGGCTTTCCTATGTGTTGACTTCTGCCCCTCCAACACCAGACCATGCTGGTGAACAGCACTTGTGAGCACAAGGGGAGAGGGCTTTTCTGGACAATCCGGGCTCTCTGTGACATCAATTGTATATGCGTGACAAGGCTTGGCAGAGAAAGTTGATCGACCAGCCTCGGTGCCAGGAGGTGGCTTTGAGATTTGACCAGCTGGGCCGCTGATGCTTCTGCGAACGACCTCTGAGTACCGCATCCCGCAGACCTCTGGGAAGGCCCGCCCTCGGGAGGCCAGTGGGGCTGCCACCCCTGCCTAGGCAACTGGCAGTTGGTAGCTCTAGCCTCAGGGAGGCCCCTCACATCCAGCTTGGGTTTGACAGGACTTCTATCAGGCCTAGGCTGAAAGAGAACTTCACCCTGGTGTGCTCATGGCTCTGATGTGCTTGGGGACGACAGTCTGATTCTGACGCCAGTTCTGACGTGGGCTTTTTCCTCCCCTACACTAAGGGGTTCTCTGCGACGTTCATTTCTGACAGTCTCTACCAGGCTGGGGGCTCAGTCCCACAAGACTGTCCTCCACTTCAGATGGCAGTCACAAGTCCCTGTTGTCACTGTGTTTCTGAGTGACCGGCTACAGATTGAAGGGTCCCATGCCCCCCTCTTTGGATTCAATTAATTTGCTAGAGCAGCTGACTGAACTCAGGAATCCTGCTTGCTCACTAGATCACTGGTTCGTTACAAGGATATTATTAAAGGACACAAATCAACAGCCCGAGTAACCCGCCTGATGAAGACTCCTCACACAAGGCTACGTCCCGTTCAAGGGAGCCTCTCTGTTCTCATGGAAGCTCTTTGAACCCTAACCTTCTGGTGATTGATTAAATCATTGGTCATTGGTGACTGAAATCTCCAGCCCTTCTCCCTACCCCATAGACAGAGGTGGGACAGAAACTTTCAACCCTTCAGTCCTATGTTTGGTCCCCTGGCAACCAGCCCCCATCCTTAGGGGATTTCTGAAAATCACCTCATCAACATTAGGGTTGTTGAAAGGTGCTTGCTATAAATATCAAGACACTTTCATTTCTCTTATCACACTTAGGAAAGGCCAAGGGGTCCAGGGGCTCTGTGCCCAAAATGGGATGAAGACCACTACATATTTCTTATCACACATCACAGTATCCCGGGGGACATCCCAGGCCCTGCTGTAAACTTTGGGCTCGCCCTTGCCTTTCGGTCGCATCGCTGACTCAGCCTGCAGGCTGATTGCCTGGGAGGCCCAGGGCTCCAGGGCCAGGCTCACCCCAGAACCTGTGTGAGGTTTCTCTTCCGCCTGCCTGTTCTCTGTACACTGGGCTCCCGGGTTCCCTGGTGGGGTTCTGGGCCCCTCTGTTACCCTCCCCACCCCTCTATCAAAACCTTCAGGGGCCAGTGCTGGATGACAATAGGTGGGGGTTCTTGTCGAGTGAATAACTGTCTCCCCTCTACACCAATATTCTTTCAATATTTATTCAACATGGATTTAGAGGACAACAGCACCCCAGATCTCATACTCCCATTGAACTCACCTCATTCGGAAGTCACTTTCAAGAGCACTGTTTTTATTTAAGCAAGTTTCTCTTTGGGGGCAGGGGGACCTTCGTCTTTCTACGCAAATGGTTTGTCCAATGCTCTTTTGGCTGCACAAGTACGTGTCTGAGCAGGGTGCTGATGAGTAAACACATCTCTGCCCTCACACATTTCCAGTGATGCTCTTGTGACAACTACCCCTAGTTGCTGCCCAGATGGTCCACCTGTGCCAGCTCTGCTTGGCTGCAGGGAACTTACTCTCCACCAGCTGTTAGCCTGGAAACATGAAATTAAGCAATTCGCTCTTAAGTGTGAATGGCTGATAGCCAGCTTGGTGCAAAAAAAAAAAAAAGATGTCTCTTGTGAGTCTGTATGTTCAGAGGTATTTTAAATGGCCTGGGTCCTAGTCAACTGTCCCCAAGTGAGGCAGGATGTCCCCATGGATACTCTGGGTTGATTTCCACGTGGGACTTGTTAGCACTATCCAGGGATGGGTAAAGGGTGCACCGTGCATCTCAGGAAGGAAATGAGTTTTCCCTGAGCAAACTTCAGCGATCGAGTGAGCAAATGGAGGGAGAAGGCTGGTGGGTATATTATCATTGTTTTGTACAATGAGAAAGGGCCTCACTTGTTTCAAAAGTTCCCAGTTGAGACTATCGAATTTCAGTACCAGGCAGAGTTATTCAGGGTTATTGAGTGCCTGTCAGCTCTGTGAATCCTGAGAGCCTTCTCCCACGGACTGTTTTTTAGAGGTTATTATTTCAACCTGAAAATTCTTTAGACACATATATGTGGTGTCAAGATGGAATTAGGAAAGCTTTTAAATTAAGAGAAATAAAATGACAGTTTTTTTTCTTCTAGCCATATAAATAGTTATGGATAGAGATAAAGAGATGGATATTTTTTCATAATGCTTTATTAGGGGTTTGGAACTCCAGAAATTTTTAAGTCAGGCTGGTGAATAATTTAGTGCCTGATTCATGCAGGCCTAGTGCGGGCACAGTTGGGATAGAGAATCAAGTTTAAGTTCTTGGAGGGGCTGAGCGCAGTAACACACTTTTATTACCAAGCACATCATGAAACGCACTTTGGAAATATTTTCCGAGAAGCCCAAACCTTGGGGCCCGGTTTCCCCAGCCTTTTCCAAGACGGCCTGAAGCCCAGGGAGCTAATGCACCCAACCACCCCATCGCAGGGGGACCGTACCCCAGGCTGTTGTTACAGTGACAGTGTCTCAAATCCCCAGGAGTGAGCGATCACTGGTGAAAGCCTCACACTGGCTCTTGTAGTGATAGGTAATAAAAGGTTCAGAGAACAGTACCTTTAGTGATGGGCTCTTCGATGCTTTCTCTTCCCCGCAGGTCTTTAATCCTGACGCCCACAGAGACCTGGCCTCCACGAGGCTAGGACGGTACGGGCACCTGCAACAGGAATGGGGAGGGAAGAGATGCATTTACAGTTTCAGAATACAGAACCTTGGCTTCCCCTTCCAAGCCAGTGCTGTGCCTCTTCAATACACGGGGAGGTACCCTGTGTGAATTTCTGAAGCGAACTGTTATTTATTAAGTTATTCCCCCTCTCTGGAGAGTTCTAGTTATTTCAATAATTTTCTTTTCTGCATTGTAATAGCTTTGCAATAAAGTGGTAAATACTTAAGACAAAAATTGTACAGAGTGGTAAGCCCAGAAAGGTGTTTTATGGAGCAAATCGACTCTGAGATCTTTGAGGGTGGCTATAGTTCCACGTTTAGATGGAACTATATTTTGTTGATGTGACAAAAGCTTGACACTTCCTCTGGGAAGCCACTCATCCTCCCCTAAACCCAGGGC
The DNA here is from genome assembly GCA_004024845.1 of Tonatia bakeri. Lineage (NCBI taxonomy): Eukaryota > Metazoa > Chordata > Mammalia > Chiroptera > Phyllostomidae > Tonatia > Tonatia bakeri. The sequence continues at coordinate 30,284 of PVIA01007434.1, forward strand.
CCTCTTTATGTCCTTAACCTCTGAGGACTTCCTAAGTCATAAAAGTCACCACTTGGTGAAGCTCTTCCTTTGAGCTGTTCTCACTCTGGACTCTTAACCCCGCCAGGGCAGACTCTGTCCCGCTCACTGCTTCTTAGCTCTTGTCCCAACGACAACGTCAGCACAGAACAGTTCAAAGAAGCAGCAATATCTATTGCAAGGGGGAGTTTCCGTGGCTGCAGTTTGTCAGTCAGTCTTTTTAAGCAGAGCTCCTATGCAGAACTTGGGCCAGGCACCCCTACACGATTCTCAGGGGCCACTGACACAGTCCCCTGCAGGATGGTTCTGCCTTTGAGGGCTTGCTTCCCACAAACCCCCCTCCAAAGGGCACCCTGAGCCTCGGGGATCTCACCGAGAGGCGGCCAAACAGGGTGTATTTGCAAAAAATTAAGTAGCATCGAACAGCCAAAGGAGCAAGCCTCTGGCTAAGGTGCGGGATTGCTCATCTAAATTATTCCTGAAAAAAATCAATCTTCCCCGGAGCACCTGATGGAACCTCGGAATGGGAGGAAGCGGAAAGATCACTTAGTTCTGGAAGGGTGAGCACATTCCATTGCTGGTGCATGCCCCAGCACAGGAGCAGTGGCCGCCTGGAGAGGGGCTGCGTCCCCCAGGAAGGACAGCCAGTGCCCGGGGCAGGGCGGTGCAGGCCACGGAAAGGCCGGGTACTGTCCCACCTTGGTTCTATCTAATCTGGCTGCTCGCCAGATGAAGAGTGGCAGGTCCTTTGGACAGTGTCGTTTGGGCAGCAGCTGCCCCAAATCTGCAGCCTCTTTTCCTACCAGGTAGCTCTGACATTACACTACCTCTCTTTCTGTGAAGTTACAACCCCCTCCCCTTCCTGCGTCCATCAGTTGACTGGTTTTCTTCTCATCATCTCTGTAGGGGGAGGGGCAGAGATGCCCTCGCCCTAGGAAAGCTGGTCCAATCTCTCTTGGAACAACTAAGTCAATAGTCACCAAAGTGATGGCAAAATCTCCTTTAGTGTAAGTCATTAAACACTGATACCTTCAACATGCTGTTTTATTGTCATTTCTCCAACGAGATGCAGACGTGGTCACGCCTTCATTCAACTCACAGTTATTTCTTTCACTTTAAATTTCTTTCTACGGTGATCTTAAAAGTATGGAAGTAATACGTGCTCATTGTAATAAGTGGATTCAGACGAAGACATACACAGAAAAGGTCCGTCTGTCCCTCCCATCCCAGCCCTCGAGGTAAATCCCTCGCAGACAAGGACAGACGCACTGCCCACAGGCAGGTTCCCGGGAAGGAGACCCAGACAGTGCCTGTGCACGGAAGGTGGGTCAGGGCGCACTTGAACCTGCGACTTCCTCCCCTGGGGGAGCACGGGGAGCGGGACTGGCCAGAGGAACTCGGGAGCTGTCCTACAATGAAAAGATACTGGCCCCCGTCAGTCTTTGGATGTGAGCTGCCCCCCGCCCCAGGGAGGGGACAGGCACGACCTTGGGCAAAGCACCTCCCTTTGGCTGAGAGCAACCCCTGAAGAGGAGCTAGGCTGTGGGTTGTCAGAGCTGACACTCCCTGCAGCCGGCAGAGGATGTTGGGTGCCTCCGTTTGGGGGCGCTCCACAGCACCCACCACACCCAACCTCTCTCAAGCTCCTTTAAACCTAATTATGCACAGAGGTACAGATACATGGGGTGGTTTGTCTACAGTTTTTAACCGAAACCTTCTGTAATGTGTTTTGTCTCAACGTGGATACATACATCATCATTTCCCCTGATCGGGTGATGCACACGTACCTGAACTTGACCTAAACAAAGACCGTATTAGGCGCCAGGCGTCTGTAGTGCAATCACCTCTCTGCACCTCCCCTCCTCCTGCACCGTCCACATGGCTCTCCACCCCATGGGGACAGCATGGAATGGGGACTTTTGTACTTGCCCTCATGCTCATAGAACCACAGACACACGTGTGTGAGTAGGAGCAAGTGCACTCCGGCGTTTGGTCACTGGGCGCAGCTGCTCACAGAACAACCGCTGTGTGCCAGGTGCTAGGCACAGAAGAAGAGGACGGAGCCTCTGCCGGCGCAGGAGAGAGACGCGGAACCGCGGTTACCACGGGAGGGAGGAAGTCGCTGAGGGAAGCACGCACCGCCCGCAGAGTTACGTAGAGAATCAGAACTGGACTGCAGGGCTGCGGGGCCCGGTCTCGTGCGCTTTTCCATGTCACGGGCTTAAACTGAAAATAGGGTTGAAACTGTGCCCTGAACGATGGCCACACTGAACTCGAGCAGGTGTGTGCTGGCCTCCCTGACGTCACCACCGCTACTGTGGCAGCGTTAGGCTCAGTGCGCTCCCAACGTGCTGGCTCCCGCGATGCACTCGGCACCAGCTCAGGAAGGGATCCATCCGACTCGGCAACAAGCCGGGCTGCCCAGGAAAGACGTCACACGGAGGCCTTTCCCTGGAGTAGATGTTCATGTAACTGGTGGGCAGGGAAAGGATGATTATATTTATATATGAATTAATAATATATTATAACTCCTTTCCCTCGGGTTGTAAGCTGGTGGGTCACACTGTGGGCAAGCATGCCTGTGGCAACAAGTTCCAGAGCCCAGATCCTCAGCAGAGATAAACACCCAGTGCTCCCAAACTCTTTTAACTCATGCTTCCGGCAGTGGGTGGGGAGCGGGTGAGCAGAGGGGGAGGGCACACGGAACCACGAGAGACCTGTGTGCACAAGACTGAAGACCAAGGCGACCCAGCTCCCCAGCAACTTCAGCGCAATGAGGTGTTCTTGCTGCCCATTGTCCCCACCCACTCACCCACCAGCACTTCCCCCTAAGTGCCCAGCCTTTCATTCATTCCGCTCCTGGGGTCAAAGTGTAACAGCTCATCACTGAAAAGAAGTACTTTCCCTGTGAAACATGTCCCGAACATGGGCATTCTGTTTTCTGTCCTCATCAGAGGCTGCTCCTGCTCCTACTCAGTGTGTGTGTTCAGGAACCCAAGGGCCTGGGCTGGACTTTCTCACGGGGTGGGGGGCCCTGCCCCTGACAGCCCAGGCAGGCTCTGTGGATCCGGGCAGCGCAGAGTGCAGCCCAGGGGGCCCTGGGAGCCTCAAGCACGGATTTTCCCCGAAGCCCTGTGTTTTTCCCCCTCCAGCCCCAGTGAATCATGGGCAGAAGACAGACCAGGTGAGACGCAGCAACTAAAACCCGCACACTTCATGGCACAGTTCATTCTGCTATCCTGCGTACACCCTGGTGTGTGCACACCCTGGTTCGGATTTGTTTAGTGCAAATTGCTGGCTGTGTTCCTGTAAATAGCCTCATGATTGCAAGGACGATGATCAGCCCCCTACATAAAACTACCCAATATTCTAAAGTCTTGTCAATTGTCATTTTTTCTCAGTTCTCACAGCAATCCACTGCTGAGATGGATCAGACTGTGAATGGCCAACAAATTGTACCTTGTCACCCCGATGAGAAAGCAGGGAATTTAGGCAGCGACCGGTGACCTGACCAATGCCTGGCTCCCACACTCACAAGCTCTCCTTCCTGATGAGAGCTGGAATGACTGTAGTTCAGGGCTTCTACTCTCAGGCACCAAATCTGAGTGTTTCTTAGAAGGATTTCTCTGACCCATTGCTATCCACAAGATATTGCAATCCAATGAGACGTGGAAAGTTCATGAACGCAGAATTCATTACCTGTTGCTGCAGAACCACTTACCCCCAAATCCGTTGGCTTGGAAGAAGACACATTTATTGCCTAGTGGTTTCTGTGGGTCAAGAATTCAGAAATCGTGTACCTGGGTGGTTCTGGCTCAAGGTCTCATGTGACATTGCAGCTAAGATGTCGACAAGGGCTATCATCACCTGAAAAATTTGCAAGGGCTGGAGGAGCAGATTCCAAGGTAGCCTACTCGTGTGGCACTGCAGTGGCAGGAGGCTGCCCCAGCTGGGCCTCTGTGGGCTGCCTGAGTGCCCTCACAGCCTGGCTGGCTTTCCCCAGGGTGAGTGACCCGAGAGAGGCAGGTGGAAGCTACAGTGGTTTTTATGACCTCCCTTACCATCGTTTCTGCACCATCCCACTGGTGACACAGACCGTCCCTATTTAGTGAGGACGGAGACAACACTAGGGGAGGAATACTAGGAAACAAGAATGAACTGGGGGTTGCCTTGAAGACCAGCTGCTGCAGGTGCTTTTCCCCTTCCTCACTGACCAGGGAGAAAATGCGTCGCTCCTTGCACCTCCGTGGGGAAACAAATGGGAGCACGTGGAGTTCGGCTCAAATTCTAGCTCTTATGAGCCACACTCTCCTGGGAAAGATCCATACTTAGTTCCTTTTCTAATCTGTAAGATGGGAATAATGACATTTCCTCACAGGGCTGCTATGAGGACTAACTTAGGTAATAGGTGTAAAAGGCTTAACTCAGTGCGTGGGAGAAGGTTCAAAACCTGTGAGTTCCTCTCTCCTTACCCCTTACTCCCCCACCTGGATGATGTGGTTAAGTGCTCCCAACCAAGAGTCTGTCTTCCTCCTCTGGCTTCCAACCCAAAGCGGGGGCTCAGTCTTGGCAATTTTTATCTTTCCTTCCTCCCTGCAAAAGATTTGCTGAGGCTTAATAAAGTCAGGACATGTGAGGGACACTGGTTCTTTCATATCTTAATTAGTAATTAATTAAGTAGAGGTGCAGGTGTCTGGAATATTTGACAGACAGGCTCAATAATTATCCTTTATCGTTGTTACTAATGGAAAATACGGTCAGGGTGGTACAAGCCTTCCCAGAATCTCAGGTTTAATTGCGTGGCCCAGTGGAAAATCAAATGAGCAGTCTGCCCTTTCCACATTGTTTCATTAAAAACACTTCCACGCTTGGTGACGCCTTGCACTCGGGAGCTCGGCAGGCCTGGCATCTCGGGCTGTGATCTTCGGGCTGAGAAGAAGCAGGGTCCCTCCAGGAGGGCACGCAGTCACAGTTGACAACCACGCCAATGATGTCGGCAGCATTTCATTAACACCCTTCTCCTCCCCGTCTGGGAAGGTCTCCATTTGAAGGTCAGAAGAGAATGCTGCTCTAAGGTCTGAGCCAGGGAAGAGAAGGGAGGGGCTTTTCCAACTTTCTACAGTCCTGCTGGCTCCACCCGCCAGAGATTTTAACCGAGAGGCATGGCAAGATCTTAACTTGGTGATGGCGGCTTCACAGCCTCGTGTTCACACAGGAGGGCTGGCAGGTAGGGGGCCCAGAGCCTCGCCACTGCTTGGAGGGCTGGTAGGAGGGAGCTGTCGGGGGGAATCTTGGGCAAAGTCAGCTGGGGCGGGGCCTCTTGTGCGTTCTGACCCACACACGGTGGCTCTCCACAGGTGTCACTGACGGGGACCAGACCAGCTTCCCCAAGCCTTCAGTCTCCTAGGGCTGACATGAGACTGTTGAACATGTCGGACCATCCTTTCACCCTGGCGACTGCATCCCCACAGGGGACCATTCGGGGTCCACGCTGGCCAGACGTTTGTGCTTGTGGGAACACATCCTAGATTCAGTGTGACAGCATCATCACTGTTTCCAAATGGATTGTCACCTGTAGGTCTCAGGGATCTGATCTCCACACCTGCGGATGTGGAACAGAATCTGCTGGGGTCCCTCATCCACTGGGTAACTTCCCTTACTCTCAACTCACGATCCCAACTAGAGAGGACTCGTCAGGTCTGAGGAGAGATCAGAGACCGCGGCGGGGCTGGAAGACGCCGGCGGGTCCTCTGGGCTCTGGGCTGCTGCGGCGTTCTTGCTCTGGTCCTTTTTATTTTCTTCTTCTTTTTTTTTTGCCTCAAGTTAATTTAATAGATTTTTTAGTTAAATTTATTGGGGTGACATTGGTTAATAAGAATATATAGATTTCAAGCGTGTGTTTTTATGATTCATCGTCCATGTATCGCGTTGCATGTCCTCCGCCCAAAGTAAATGTCCCGTCACCGTGTATTTGGCCCTCTTTCCCCTTTTCTACCCCCACCCCTTCCCTCTGGGCACCACCGCACTGCTGTCTGTGTCTGTGAGGTTTTGTTTGATGCTTTCCTTATCTGCTCCTTTGTTGCTTTCAGTTTTATATTCCACATACCAGTGAAATCATATGGTTCTCAGTTTTTTTCCCTGTGACTGGTTTCACTTATATCACGACAGTCTCAAGATCCATCCATGCTGTCACGAATGGCTGGGAATGCAAACCGGGGCAGACACTGTGGAAAGCAGTGAGGAGGCCCCTCAAAAAATTAAGAGTAGAGTTACCATAGGACCCAGCAACCCCTCTTCTGGGTAGCTACCCCCAAAATTTGAAAACCTTCATTTGCAAAGATATACTTGAAGCCCTGCGTTCACTGCAGTATTATCCATGGCGGCCAACCGAAGTGTCCCTCGAGAGATGACCACGGAAGCAACCGAAGTGTCCCTCGAGAGATGACCGCGTAAAGGAGAGGTGGTACAGGTGTACCACGGAACACTCGTCAGCTGTAAGAAACGATGAACTGCTGCCTGGCTCTGTTTCTTGACGCTTCCTTCCCTGCCTGGGGGCGGCTGTGCTGTAAAGGGCGGGCGTGCACACCGCATCCATCACGGGGCTCTGTGTAGCTTCTGGCCTACACTCACAGTGCTTTGAGGTGGTTCCTTACTGAGCACCCTGGTGCCTTCACATCTCTCTACCACAGCCTTCAGGTCTGGGGGGAGCAGACTCAGCACACGGATGACAGATTAGCGATGCTCTCTGCGTCTGAAAAGTTGGACGGCTACACCGAGTGTCAACAGTGGTTTTCTCTGGGGCGTGTTTTTATCTCCTTCGTCTTTTCTATTTAATCTATTTCTCAACTTCTCTATCGTGTTTGCATTCTGCGACAGCAATGAGAGAATAGAAGTTATTTTTAAAATTCAGGAAATGTGGTTACCACTTATTCTACAAAGTCGCAGAGTGATGGTCCTTAGCCTGGGGTTCGCAGAGAGCCCACAGACCAAAATGGGGAAAAATGACATCATTATTTTCCCCAAGCTCTAACAAAAAGCTAGCAATTCCTCTCCTTTTGAACACAGGCAACAAGTCACAGCAGCATTAGCTGTAATTTTGTCACCAATAGAAACCACAGATATTTTTATATCTCATTACAGTTGGTGCGGATATGCTGAAATATTGTTTAGGCTTATTACTACTTCAAAATTACAGTAGTTATTAGAACTGCCGGCAGATCTTGTTATTTACCGTGTTAATAAAGAAGCCTATATATTACCATCCAGCAAATTTGTTTTTTTCAGTATTTTGATAACTGCATTTCAATAAAAATGCTGCTTTCCCTGCATTCCTATATATTTTATCTTACACATTTATGCCATTATTCTGAGAAGGGGTTCATAGGCATCACCAGGCTTCCAGAGGGCTCCAGGACAGGAAGAAGGGGAATCAGCCCTGGTTTGGAAGAGCAGGAAGGGACAGGCCTGTGTTGACACTGCAGTGGTCCAGGCCCTGGACTTGCTGTACGGTGCCCTGCTGAATCCTCCCTAAACACTTAAGAGGAAAGTGACTGCCCCTACAGCCAGGAAATTGTGACATCAAGGGACCAAGGTAATTGGCTCAAGGTCATTCAGCATCTACATGTTATAGCAGAGGCAGAGCTCAGGTGGAATGCAGGGGGCTGGCCACCCTTGTCCTCCTCTCAGCCCCACAGATGGGCCAGAACTGAGTGTGCCACCTTGTTTCTGTGTGTTCGAACCCCATGGGAGTTTGTTGCCTGGAAGTTGATAGAATGGTCTTGACCTTCCCACCCACGGTGCAGGTACCTCAAGTGCAGGGTCCAGGCCATTTTTCTTCATTGACCCATCCTAAACCCCACAAGGCAGTGAAATGAAGGAATTATATTTCAAGTACTATGTTGATCAGTAAATATTATGGGATTTCAGCCATGGAAGGCACCCCCACCATCTCACCCCCAACTTGTGGTCCAGCCTCACCTTGGAGTCCTGGATTATCCTCAGCCAACCTGGCCTTCCTTGTTCTGGAGGACCCTCCCCAGCCTGGGCCTCCTCCCTGCTCCATGTCCCATTCCTACCTCTTGGCGCACAGTCTGTCTGCATCTAAGGGGGACAGAAAGTTCTGGTGGCCAGAGCCTGAAAGGGGCAAATGCTTCATTACCAGGAGGTCTCGGCTGCACAGTCATTAAGCGATCACCAAACTCGGATCACCACACTGGAAGGGCACCCCTCAGAGGGCCCTTAACTGGGCCCTAACTGCATTTGCTGGACATGGATCAGCAGGGTAACTTCCTGTCTTAAGAGGCACGTGCTCTCCTTAGTGAGAGAAGCCACAGTTGAGGCCAAAAAGGGAAAGAGAAAGCTCTGCGGCTAAAGGCGCCTTCTTCACCTGATATAGAGCCCTGGCCTGCCTGGGTGTGGACAGTGGTATTTCTTCTCTCCTTTAAATGGCTCCCACGGAGCAGGTAATTGGCTAACCCTCTACTTGGCTGGCAAAGGTGTGACCCTCGGGGCCAGAGGCTGAGTATATTTTTTCTGATGGCAGCTCTCAGGTCCTCCTCAAAAATAGCAAATTTCCTCTCTGAGGGCCTGACCCAGAGGTCACATCTTTCCAACTGGCTCGGGGACGCCTGTCTTCTCCAAGCAAGTTCAATTTTAATTTGCTCCATGTCATCGTCTCCCTTGGATCTGCAATTAAGGGGCACTCAGTTACTAGAATGATAAAATCAACTTCCCAGGCACGTGATGGGGGACTGTCTTCTGGGTTTGGATGAGCTGTGAGCCAAACCTCTGCTGCTCCTGCATCAGTTGACACAATCGCGGGGGACACGGGACTCAGCAGAAGACACAGAGGACCCCCGAGTCACCCCCCGAGGCCAGAGCCCTGGTCAGGCATCTCTGCAGTTCGGGCTCTGCTACAGGGGCCTGTGAACGGGGAGGGGCAGTCAGGGGAGCCACCCAGTTAAACAGGAAGTGGATTCAACCAAGTGTTTGGTATACATCCAGTGGGACACCACTGTCATTTTGAGTGGGATAATTCTTTTTTGGGGTAGACTGTCTAAAAAAAATCTGGAGAAGTAGGCTACCTAAGAAATCTGTGCCAGAGAAAGTCAGGGAGGCAAAGCTAGAGGTTCAGACCCTAGTGCACCTAGGAGCAGCCCAGAACTTAGGCGCGAAGCCAGAACTACCGAGCAGAGCCTACGGGGCATGCCCAGGGCTGTCTAAACTTGCTCTGCTCGGATCCTGGCCTTGTAGGAAATGGGACAGGGAAATGCAGGGCTGGAGCAGAGAGAGTGGCTACCTGCAGTGTCACTGCTAGGCCACTGTCCCTTGGGCTACAGTGGCTTGAGTGGAGCCTCAGTGTTAGCACAGTCCTTGGAGTAAGGAGTTTCATGCAGTGTAGACAAGTACTGAGGAAGGGTTAATATGAAGCAGGCCCTGGAAAGGAAGGTTTATTTTTTTTAACCAGCATCTGTCTTCAAAAAAGAAAATTCTATCTAAGACCTCAAATTCCTAATGTCCCTGTACGAGCCAGGGTTGTCCTCTAACCTCGTGTTTTGCAGAGTAGACTCTCACCATTCTGGGTGAGTGGATTTCTTCTTGGACAGGACTTCAGGACATTGCAGTTCCTGGCGTCCCTGGACGCCATGTCATCATGCCCTCCACCACACACATCTCCCAGTCTTCCCGGGGGTGGGGGGAGGAGGAGTGTGGTTAGGACCACCTCTGGGTCATCCAGCCTCTTGGCCTCCAGGGAGGCTGCTGGTCTCTTAGATGTTGGGTTTAGACTCAGGATCCTCAGGCAGAGCCTGGGAGCCTCCTCGAACCCTCAGATTTCACCCTGCCAAAGCTGGCTGGTTCCCATGGGTGGGTTTTCAGGACAAGGCCACCGGCATAGGCTAAGGGGAAACCATGCCTTCAACATTTCCACCTCGTATCTGTGAGGTCCTTGGAGGCACGAAAAGTGACTTTTTTCAAATCTAGCTTCCCCAGGGGGGCGCCTGGTGAACACCACATTACAGCCTTGGGGAGGCTGGAGAGATGTTCTTGAATGAAATCCCACTCAGCCTTCCCACCACAGGGGTCTGACCTCACTGCTGCTTGGGAACAGAAAGGAAAGGGCAAGGAAGAGGAAGAATGGAAAAATTATTTACTGCTCACTTACTATCTGCCAGAACTGAAAATCACTAAATAAAAAATGGCTCCCGCCCTTAAACCCTTGAACCCTTGAAAAGAAGCTCGCAGTCCACGGGAAAGACACATTCAAGTGTACAGAGAGCCATTCCCGCATGGCTCTGTGCTGAGAGTTTAATGGAAGTGTGAGCGATGCCCCCTGGAAGCTGGAGCATGGAGTCCGAGGAGGCTCACAGTGGGCAGCAATCGGGTGAAGACGGAAGGACAGCGCTCAGATACGGAAAGGGGTGTCCCTCTTCAGAAACAGAGAACCAACTGTGCAGAGACAGGGGAGTTCCTGATCTCAGTGTGAAACTGAAGAGAAACACAGACTCCCCCACCCCCCAACCTGTGGGACTGAAGTTCTACAGAAACCTCACGGTCCCTTCTGGGAACGTGCCAGAACCGAGAAGGCCCATCCTTAGGCCATGTGGTCGCTCACAAGGTATGAGTGGAAGTTCTTCACCAAACCCAAGTCCTTGTTTCTGAAACTCACATTTCTGCCAATAGATTCATACCTGTCTTACTATTTGTCCTTCCTGAGGTATTTGCATTTCAAACCAAAGCACAAGCCACTCACACTATAGCATGAATTAGTATCATCAGCTATTGGTCCAGGACACCAAGGGAGAAGAGGTACTTAAGGACTGCCATAGGGGACATCAAAAGGATGAAGAGAGTATGGCAAAGCCTTAAGAAACAGAGATAAAGAAGACAAAGTACATCACACTGTGGGTGCTTTGACAGAAAGGACAGCAAAGGAGGCAGGAGCTGGCATGTGGGTCTGGGATGCAGTGTGAGGAGGGAGGTGCTACTGCATTCGATTTCCGTTTTTTGCTTTGTAGTCAGGCTGCATTATTGCCACGGCGATTTCCTCATTATCTAGTCCTGCCTCGCATCGCACTGACAAGTGCCACCTGGTTAACGGAGGCTCCATGTGGCCTCCCCGCATTCTGAAGCTGTGCAGCCCTGACGCAGACAGGCCGTGGAAGAAATCTCAGGCGTCCCCCCTCTCCCACTGCTGAGCTTGGGGTCTCCCTCTGAGGCACCACTGATCACATTTCAGGACAAAGCGACTCTGAAATGTAATCTCCCAGAGTCACTCAGCTCCAGGGCTTGACTCCCATCTTTCCATGGTGATGCCCGACTCCCAGCAGGACCGGAAGTACCAGACCACGGGGGCGGTGCTGGTCAGGATGCCCGGAAGAGGACCCTGAGCAGATTCCAGGGGTCTCAGGCGATCTGCCCATCGGGAAGGAGCCCTGCCTGCAGCGGTCTGCGGGGGCAGCCCCCTCCTGTCTCCTGATAACCCAGCCTGCAGCTCCAGGGTTGGGTCTCCGGACAGTGAACAGGAGCCCGGCCCTGCGAGAGGAAAACTAGGACTTCATTTCTGGTGCCTTTCCTCTCCCCCAGCCTTCGCTGCTGATCCGCCTGCCTGGCCCATGCCCACAGCTGCTCCCTTCACTCGGGCCCCAGCCTACCCTGCCCGTTTCTCCTCTTCTTCCTCCCCTCAGGGCTTCCTGCCTCCACTCTCAACCCCCTTCCAATCCGTTTTCCAGGCTGTTCCCAGAAGACCTGTCTGAAGTAAATCTGCTCAGCTTATTTCCTTCTTAAACCCTCATGTGTAAGATGTGCCCAAAGGCCTTTTATGGTCCGGTCCCCCTTCCTCTCTGACCCCCACGCTTGCTGCTGCGCCCCCACCACTGCCTCATCTCTGCACACCAACTCCTTGCATATTCCCACTTCCCACACTCTCACTCTCTGCTGTTGCATCTGCCTAGAAACTTCTACTTGTTTGAGATTAATTCTCCAGGAGTCACCTCCTCCAGGAAGACCTCCTGACACTCCAGGGAGGGGTTAAGTGCCGTCTCCTCTACCTCCTCTCCCCTACCTCCTCTCCCCTCTGCCATGCGCTCTCATAATAATCTTTCCAAGTTGTGTTGCAATTGCCTGTGTATGGCCAGGAATATCCTCAGCACCAGACCGTGTGTGGCCCACGCAGAGCGTCAGCTAGCGTGACACCGCGGCAAGGACCGCAGCCCATACCCTCAGCTCCCTGCACCTATGGCTCAGGGAACGCAGTTCACTGGGTAAAAGAAAAATGCCCACATTAAATAGCACTGCTTGCTGCTGGAGACCGTGTGCAGAGGAAAAGCAAACAAGTGATTAAGTAATGGCAGGCAAGTGTTTTACTGAGAGTCCTATCCAAATAAAATAACAGGAAAAGTGCCTTTCGGTTCTGATTAACCGCAGTTGAGAATTAAAGATCATTTGTAACAAATCATTACAGTCGACTGATTAAAAATGAATGAGTTTGTTCAGAGGACCATTACTGAATCCAGGGCTCAAAAAAAAAAAAAGAGTTAAAGCCCATTAACATGAGAGTCCCAAGCCACGTGCGTCTGCCTGAGGCTGACATATCACTCCCAGCAAAAGGACACCCAACGTCAGAACAGCGCGAACCTGTGTTCCAGTTCAGCTTGGGGTCCAGCCCCATGCCTGCTCTGGAAGGTTGCTCAGGTTTCTCTAAAGTCTCATATCTGTCTCTGAGAAAATAATAATTGGGATAATAACGCTGCCAATGTGAGATTGAAACATATGGAATTGCCAACATTTGACAATATCTGACCAACAAAAGGGGCAATTTCATAGGGCTCAATGTAATATTTAGCCAAGAAGGCTATTGCAGGGAACAAAATGAGGTGATGGTCGTAAACTGGAAGATGCGGTCAGAATGCAAGACCCAGCATCAGAGCAAGACTGCGCCAACCGGCAGCCGTGCGGCACTCAGCTGGGGGCAAATCCCGGGAGCCAAGAGCTTCCCTCTGCTGCGTGAATCAGTGTTAGGTTGGAGGAAGGGGAGAGAGAAAGACACAAAGAGGTCAAGAGCTCCTTCAACTCCCAAGCCAGGCCCTCCGCGTCTCTGCCCTGCCTCTCCCCAGGCCCCTGCGCACCCCAGCGGGCGCCTGATGTGTACGCATAGGCTTGCCTTCACTGTAAGGGTCCCGTGGGTTCGTTCAGGGGCACGCACTGTCTGGTATGAGATACACTGAGCCCGTCTCTGGCTCTGGTGGGTCAGCCCCCAAATCTGGCCTCTCGTTGCCCCTGGTCTGAGGAACCCTCTGAATCTGAGCCACTGGTGGGAATGAGTTAATAAACAAACGTTTGGATTAGTAAATGGAGGAGTTAACTCCGCTGGCTGGGCCCGTCGCCTGTCCTCTCGCCATGTGACAGGGCGCTAACGGAGGATAAAGTCATTCTGCCCCCGCACCCCGAACCCACAGAAAACACGGTCCTCGTCTGAGGCAAACAATGACAAGCGGCTTCTTCATAACTACAGAATGCTTGTAATGAGAGGGCTTGTTTTTATTGTTAAAATGACTTTTGCATGACATTAGTCCAAACCCTTTACTTACCAGATAATCACACATCTTCATCTCGTCTGTGGAATACACATACACAGTTTTTTAACTGCCTTTTCCTATCTGCATCCATTAAGGACCTTATTCCAATTAACCTATCCCACCAAATTCTCTCTGATGCTTCTGCCCTCGCACAGGCAAAGCGTGCCCACTCTTCGCCTTGCTGACTCATGCAGGGTGTCCAGCCTGCGGCCCAGGGTGGCTATGAATGCAGCCCCACACAAAATTGTAAATCTACTTAAAACATTATGAGATTTTTTTACCATGAGTCACAATGTACTTAATGTGTGGCCCAAGACAACTTTTCTTGCCAGAAACACCAAAAGGATGGATACTCCAATCTAAAGAACTGATATATGAGTATTCCTAGTTTGACCTCCTGCATGTGGCTTTGACCTGGGACTGGGAGGCAGAACTGAGTGCCATCTCCATGGGCATGACAACGTGCTCGGTCATACGGGGCCCTGTGCTCAGAAGGGACCCTTGTTTGTGCTTGGCTTCCTGCTTTGTGGTCGCCACCCTGAAATTCTTAAAAATGTTTGGACGAAGGGCCCCGTGGAAGGATAGGAAACAGCAAGTGAACTGGAGGCAGCAAGAACAATGATACAACCCGGGCTCAGGGGGCTAAGGGGAGAGTCTACCGAGCAGCTGACCAGGCTGCAGTGGATGGGGGTGGGGCCATTCTAAAAGCTGGAGGCGAGTCGGGAGCAGCTGCAGAGGAGAAAAGGGGTTGGGAAAGGGAGGTTCGCCGAGGAATCCTCCGAGGCTAGAACTGTCAGATTCTGGCTATGGTGGGGGGTGCACAGAGACCCCGTTTAACGTGAAGGCAGGAAGTGACTCCCCCAATTTGGGAAGACGACTGTATCCCGGAGGACCCGCAAGCGGCCAGAGAGTAAAACCAGGAAGAGGAAGAAGCTGACCGCTGTGGTCATGTGACAAGACTGGGTCACATCATTCGTTTGCTCTTTCACTCCCTCAAAAAAACTTTTGCTGAGAATTTAATGCATATACATGAGTTAGTTCCTGAGCAATTTCAAAGATGATAAGAATTCGGGCCCTGCTCAGGGAAACTCTTAATCTACATAGAAAAGAAAGACGTGAATGACAGTACAATGCGATTCACGTTATAACAAAGGCTGCTGCTCCCGGTTGTGGAACCGGGCCAGGGGGTGGGCAAGGCTGGGGAAGGTCTTGTGACAAGTGTTAAGACTAAATCTTCAGGGGTCAGTGGGCGACCAGCAAACAAAAATAATAAGAGCGTTTGGACAAAGGGATAGCAGGAGTAAATGCAGGGGAACGAGAAACATTTTGACACTCCTGAGAAGTTCAATCCAGCCAATGTGGGCATGGAAGATGGTGGGTAGCAGAATGGGGTGATGAAAAGGGCAGTGGAATCCTAGTTGTGAGCAGCCCGAGTTTTCCTGCAGGCTGATGGGAGAGCCTTTGAAGTTTCTTAAGCAGAGCCGGTCAGAGCGGAGTGGCTCTCACTCTGGAGATCAGGGTGGATGAGATCAGAGTGCGGGAGATACCTTTGCCGCAGCGCACAGAGGGATTCGAGTGAAGGGTGACGGGGCTGGCAGGCCGGTGAGAGAGTCACTGACATAGTTCAGCAATAACAGCAGGAGCCCAAACTCGGGTAGAGCAGAGTAAACAGAAATGGAGAAGAGAGTAGAGACTTATCTTAAAGGCAGAGTGGATTGCGGTTGACTATTTGGACCTGACAAGCAGGGAGAAGCAATGAAGCCTCCCTGGGTTTCTGATCTAGACATCTGGGGCCACAACACTGTCATTAACCATGACGGAGAATAAAGGAACAGGAAGGTAAGAGGAGTTGAACTGTGGACATGTGAAGTTCGAGGGACCACTAACAGGTCCAGTGTGGTCTGTGCCAGAAATGTGGAAAAACAAGAATACAGGTACTTCCTGAAGTGATGGGCATGGATCGAGTTCCCTGCAGAGGACCTGCAGGGAGAGACGTGCTGGAAAGCACTGGAGTTTGGGGACTGAGTGGATGAACGTGATCCAGTGAGAGAGGCTAACAACAGGCTATTGGAAAGGTAGAAAGAAAACCAGTGTGTAGATTTGATTATTGTTTCCTATTACTTGCTGTCTTTCTTGGAAGGTCATTACATGTCCATGTCCCTGTTCACTGAAAGTGGGAGGAGTCAATTCTTTGATATTTTGGTATCAGCCGTGGGCCATGTGACTTGCTTTGGCCAATGGAACATGAGGAAAGGTGATGTATTGGGTTGGCCGAAAAGTTCATTTGTTTTTTTCCGTACCATGGCTCTAGTAGTGCTTGGTCGTCTGTAATTGCATTCAAACCAAATTTGTTAGGTTGTATTGTGACAGCTGTCCTATCAGTGTGCACTTAAAAAAGCTTATCAAAATGGGTGAATTTTTGTGCGGCCATTTTAATAGTGAAGATGAAAGAAATTATGCAACGTTTTCAGCATATTATGCTTTATTATTTCGAGAAATGTAAAAATGCAACTGAAAGGCAAAAAAAGATTTTTGTGCAGTTATGGAGAAGGTGCTGTGACAGATCAAATGTGTCAAAGTGGTTTGTGAAGTTTCTTGGTACTATTGACATTTCAGCCAATAATTCTCTGCTGTGGGGCTGCCTTATGCACTGGAGGATGTTTCGCAGCACCCCTGGCCTCCACCCGCTAGAGGCCAATAGCGGGAGATAGCCGACATACTCAACATATCCAAATCAATGAAGTTATTGGTAAAAATAAAAAAATGTAAAAAACAAATGAACTTCTATGGTAAAAACCAAGTGAACTTTTTGGCCAACCCAATACACGCACACAGAAGTCTTAGAAGCCTCCAGAGGCCCTCTGTTTCTTCTGCCTGGATCCCAGGGGAGGAACATCTGAGGAGCAGAGAGATGTGAGCAGGAGGAAAACCTTTATTATAAGCCCCAGAGGTTTGGGGACGGTGAGCTCAGTGCAACGAGCCAACGCTGACTGTTACCACAGGAAAACAACAGCATCTCAGACTGAAGGAAACACTGCAGGAAACACTGAGTGGTCAATAAGGTCAAAAGGGACCAAGAGGCAATTAGAGGTAGCAATGGGGAGGTTATCGGTGATCTTAAGTGTAAAGCGTTTGGTGGCACGGTGGCAGCGGGGCCCAGACGGCTGCAGACTGAGGCATGAATAGGAGGTGCGGAGGTGGAGACGGTAAGTGGAGATTACTCATTGAATGGTGTTGACTGAAAAAAAGGAAAGAGAGACAGAGAGAGGGAGAAACAGCTTAAGGTAGAGAGAGAGAGTAGGAGGGAAGTTTTATTTAGAATAGAACAGACTTGAAACTGTTTGCAGACTGAGAAGGAAGATTTGGTGAAAATAGGGAGACTGAAGATGTAAGTACTGCAGCTGTACGCCTGAAAATACGTGTGTCTGTGATTTCTTCACAATATTAAAAACCATAATAGCAAACACTTACATAGTGCTCACCAAGTCCTCATACAGCGTGATGGCTCTGCGTGTATTATTTCAATCTTCAAAGCAACTCTGTGAGGCAGGCACTGTTGTTATCATTTCTATTATATAAGTAAGTAAACTGAGGCACAAAGGGTTTGATGAACTCACCCAAGTTCACACAGCTAATAAATGGCAGAGCCAGGCCTCAAACTAAGGCTGTCCAGCTCTGGGTGCAAGCAGGTCCTTGACCATCACATCACCTGTGTCTTGGGGAGGCACAGAAAGATCCGAGCTATAAGCACAGCTCAGGACGATGGTGCTGTCGAGAGGGCCACGTGCGTCATGAATGAGGGATGCGGGTCAGGAGTGAAAAGGGAGAGGCCAGAGCAAACCCTGGGTTCTTGGAAAGTGGAATTGGAATGTTATGAACACTGAGCCTTCTATGTTTGGGGTACCAGCCTGGTTTTCCACAGCCCCCCTTAGCCTGTTAGTCCACCTGGGATTGGGGGGTGAGAAAGGTGAAAAGGAGGAAGAGGAGAGGGAGAACATTAGATAAAAAGGAGGGCTAAGAACTAAGGAGGGGGTGGGGGAGGAAGCCAAGCTTACTTTGAGGTACACTTAACACTCACTAGGGGCCAAGCTCTGTGCTGGGTGGGGGTCAGAGGGAAAGACCCTGAGGAGCCCCCAGGATAACGGGAAGGTGGATATAAGAGGTGACTTTGACCCCAGGGTGAAGTTAAGTGGGATGCGTGCAAAATACTAAGGAAAGAAAGGCACCAAGGGACGCAATCTACCAGCGCAGGCACCGTCGTCTAGCGAGAAGCCGAAACTGCCAGCAATGTGTCACCATAAGGATGTCCCCTCCTTTCACTGTCTCCCTGTGAAGATCAGGTCCCCGCTCCCGGAAAGTGGAACTCCCTCCGATCTGACTAAAGGCAGCAAGGCCACGAGGGCAGGGTTGCTATTCAACAATCAAAGTCGGACAAATTTAAAGTGATAGGACACATCTAAGCACCCAAACTCAGAGTGCCTTTTAGGAAGAAGCCTTTCAAAGTGTGAGTGGCCTTTCATCACCAGTGAGTCTGCAGGATGCGTTGTGAGTTGTCAGGTCGCCCCTCGTCCCCTCAGTGCGTGGCGGATGCTCTGAACTGGAGAGGGTTTCTCTGGACTCGTGGGAAGTCTGCAGACATCCCTGCTTTGCAGGTAAAGATATGAACACACAGGGAAGCCAGTGAGTTGCCAATGTGGCAGTGTGGGCAGGTGGGCAGAGGCTCACCCTCACCCCCGCAGCTGGCCAGAGTTTGCCCTGTTCCTCGGTGAGGCTTGCTGCTGAGCTGGAGTGACGTGAACCGCCTTCTGGTCCTGCTCTGAGAAGGACTTGTCCTGCTCGCCCTTCCACCTTCATGCCTTCCTTCGTCTTCCCAGCTCAGCCCCTGACTCTGTTGAAGGGCAACTACTGTCGAAATGGATATATGGGTGGTAAGGGCCTCTGTCTCCCTGGTAGGCTGGCCTGCCTCCTACAAGCCTGCTAATCAGAATCCTGACCCCAGACTGCCAGACACAGCTCAGTGGAGCGTCTCTGACGCCAGCCTCTCCCGCCCCAGGACCCTCCGGAGCACACTGGCATTTTCCACCCGGGTCAGGCTAAGGCTGCACGCCCCTGAATTTATTCTGTGCCCAACTGCAGCCATCCTCTTCAGCTGAGTCCACACCTCTGCCAAGCCCTTACCTTCAACCTTGAACCTATATAGTCTTTACTTTCCCATTACTTTAATGAACCCCTAGCCTACTCTGCTGATCCCCATGTGCCTTGCCATAGAAGAGGTAGAGTAGGAGTCAGTGGTGAGGAAAGAACTTCAGAGAAAAAGAAATCAGAGCTGGTACTTGTGAAGGGTTTCCTGATATACAGGCAAGGGAAGACAGGGAGGGTGGCACGTGCAGAGGCACCAAAGTGAGCTGGACAGATTGAACTCGGGGAAGGGTGCAGTTCAGTGGGGCTGAGACAGACGCCTGGGCAGGAGTGTGGCCGCTACAAATGACGCTGCTGTAAACAGCATGGAGCATCTATCTCTGGCGTCTGGCCGTGGGCCTGGCTCTGCAGAGAACTGAGGGCCAGCGAGGTGTTTAAGTAGGGAATCTAACATGATGAGATTTGAGGTTTAGAAATCTAAACGTGGCTGCACGAAAGGTGATCCCTGGTGGGCAAAGACCTGGTGGGAAGCCATGGAAATCCCTCCTCCCAGGGGGAGATGCAAGCCTGGCTCTCTACACTGATCTTCACCGTGGACCCAGTGGTCCAGGAGGCAGGCATGACCACAGCGGGCTCTCAGCCCTTCTGCAGGGAGGCGTCTCACATCCTCCCCGGTTGTAGTCTCAGAACCTGTCTCCTCACCACCTCCTCGCTGCACTGGCAAATGGATAAAGTTGGTTTCCTAGAAAGGAAGCCCAGAGACCCTTCTAGGAATGAAGGCCGAATGGGGAGAGCAAACTCCGTCAGGCTGCCGCTCCATCTAGAGGGCTCTTCTGTGAATTTCTTCCAGGTATCACACACGTCTCTGGTGTGCTGACGCCCAGTTGGCTGTGATACAGAAAGATGCTGAAATCAGACTGCTTTCCCCTTGTCAATCTTTCTCTCTCTTCCTGCCTCCACGCTTTCCCTCCTCTCCCGTTCAGTCTGAGACCCAACTGCGTCTGACCTTTCCGTCCCCGCAGGGTCCCTCCTTCTGCCGGCACCTGCCAGCGTCTCTCCCACCAGCGTTACTCTGAGCTGAAATTCTTTAAAAGTGAGACGGACAAGGAGCCTCTCCACGAGGGACCACCTGACATTGAAGGTGAAGAGACATGAGGCTAATGAGCTGCGCAATATTGGTTACATCTCACTTGATTACACTCAGAAAATGTAGAACCATCTTTTAGTCGTGACTGGCCATTTATCTGCCGGCATGCTCCGAGGAGCACCCCCCCCACTCGCCCATTTATCTCCCGCCTTCGGGTTCCAGTCAAGGTTTCTAGAAATTAGTCATTCATCACTGAATACAACAACTACCTTTGGGGACTGCCAAGCCAGAAAAAAATCACCATGTCTCTATGCCAAGGTGCTGTCTCTCGTTGGTAATATCTTCATGCGGTGCTGGCGCCCAGCATCCAGGCACGCGCCCGGAACAGGGGCCTCACCTGGTGACGTGTGGACCATGGAAAATAGGTCCCAACCGCTCAGTCCAGACTGTCTCCTGGAGTCCTAACAGTCTTGTGCTTGGGAGGGGACAGTGGGAATACACTCAGAGCCGGCTTTGGGTTCCTGGGGGCGTAAGACTCACTTACTCAGATAAGGGAGAGGGAGGCTCTTTCTTCCTGGGCCATAACTAAAGAAAGCACCACTCACAGGTGAAAAGCTGGGGATTGGGTGTGCCATTGTGTCTAGAGCAATGACGGTAACTAGGATGCTCTGAAAGAGTGACGATCTGTTCACGACAGCACAAGAGACTTCTTATTAAACATGTCGGACTAAACAAACATGGTTATTCTGTTCCCTCTTAAAAGTCTCACCCCGGTAGGCAGAATTCCAAGGCAGCCATCATGAGTTCCCACCTTGCCCCCCAGGATACACGCCCTGCATAAACCCTGGGAGTCTGAACATACGATTTCATGCCTGTAACTAGGGGGGCGGCATGGCACAGCTGACCCTGAGGCAGAGAAATTATCCAGGTAAGCTGGTCCTGATTCCATGAGCCCTTTGAAAGCAGAGAGTTGTGGGTTGTTTTGTTTTGTTTTGTTTGGGGGGTTGTTTTGGGGGTGGGTTTTTGTTTGTTTCGTCTGGTTGCAGAAAGAGAAGTCAGAGAGATGTGATGCGTAAGAGGAAGGGACACGTAAGGGGACGTGAACTCGAGTTGAGGGGATTCTCCATTGCTGGGCTGGCGGGGCTGCAAGGCGAGGACCTGCGATGGCCACCAGCCTGCAAGGGGGCGGGGAACCTCAGTCCTGCAGTTGCAAGGAAATGAACTCTGCTAACACCCTGACATCTCATGAACGTGCGTCTTTCCTCGCCAAGCTTCCAGGTGTGGATGCAAACAGCCAAGAATACTCTTTCAGCCCCCTGGGCTCCTGAGCCAAGGTCCCAGCGAAAATGGGCTGGATTCCTGCCCCACTAAAACTGCGAGATAATAAATTTCTGTTGTTTTGAGCTGCTACATTTGTGGTAATTTGTTATGCAGCAACAGAAAACTAATGCACCTTCTAAAAGGAATAAAGGTATAAGCCCATAAAGGAGGCACTTAGGGCAGAGAAGTGGCAACACACCTTGGAATGAGGGGAAGCAGGTGGACATAGGTCACCGGTTCAGAAGAGCAGAAGATAGAGCTGCAGAAGGGGAGGCTGAAAGGCGTGGTCTGATTTGGATTCGTGGGAAAGACCCGGGAACTGGAGGTGCAGGAGCCTCTGAGGGCTGGGGTGCAGCGGGCACTGCCAGCAGTGAGGCTGGGGGAAGAGCCGCATGAGGAGCTGCCAGACCCCTTAGATTCCCTCTCCTCCCCACCCAGCCAAACAACTCTCCTACCCTCACCTCCGTGGGAGGCCAGACGTTTATTCTCCAGAGACACCGAGTCAGGCTGTGGACTTGAGGGCATCAGCGGTAGCTGACAGCAGATGTGAGGGGAAGTTCTAAGGCAGGGTCATCAAGTGAAATTCAAATGCAGAACCATCAGGCTCTCTGCCCCCTCTCAGTGAGGCGTGCATTATTCTCAGCCCCTAGGAAGGAGACTAGAAATGTCTAATTAAATGACTGTGGCTGCAAACTATAACAATTACCGTACTGATTACTCTACAGTTAGAGAGGCACCCCACCCCCACAGTGCGCGTGCACAAGGGTATATGACGCATACGGCATCTAATTAACTTTCTAGTGGTGCATTCGTATTTAAGCTGTGAATAGACAGAAAAGAATGGAAACATTTCAGGAAAGGTTCTCGTGTAGAAAAGGTCAAAACAAACAAAAAGGAAACGGGAGTCAGATGGAACAGAAAACGCAGGGAACTGAAAAAATTCACCCATGAAACAACAAAATAAGATCCTATTTACAAAGGGACATTTACAAAAACAGAAAAATCTCCTGAATATGAATATTAAGGTAGAGAAAACCCAAAGGAATGTGTGGAAGATAAAACATGGCAATCTCCCAGAAAATAGTACACAAAGATAGAAATTAGAAAAGAAAATTTTTTTTTTAATTAGTTGATTCACCCTTGGAAGTCCTACTTTCAACCAACAGGAATCAGAGAGAGAGAGAGAAAGAAGAAAGAAAATGAAGGACTGGAAATTATTTAACAATGTAGAATAACATTTTCTTCTGTTGAAAGGCATGACATCCCAGAATGAAAGGACCTACAGAGTGCCCAGAACAGTAAACGAAAACCACGTCAAAGCATACTGTCACGAAACTTCAGACCAGCTTCCAGAGAAAAAAGGCAAGTGGCATATAAACATCAGAAAGCAGAATGATAGTAGCTTTCTAGGAAGCCACACTGGCCCTAAAAGGCAACAGCATAGTTCCTTCAGAATCCTGAGTGAAAATTTTCAACCTAGTTTTATACCCAATCAAACTACCAATCAGGCGTGAGGGAAGAATAAATGCATTTTTTAATATCTAATTTCTTAGTCTCAAAAAATTGACTTCTGATGCATCATTCCTCAAGAAGCTGGAAGTATGTACAGGCCATAAAACGGAGGAGGACCTTACCATGGAGAGAAGCGAAAGGAATCCCCAGGACGTACCTGAAGGAAGCTCCATGAGGACGGGTGGGCTGCGGGCCTGGAAGGCTGTCGGGTGACAGGGTGGGCAGACTGAGCTGCTGCGGGGAGTGTCCCTAAGGAAAACCCAGAAATGACACTTTGCTTGATGTACCCAGCTGTTTTGTGTTTTATGGGCCTGCCAAAGACTTTGCTCAGAAATGTAATCAGTCACAAAGAAAAATAGCAGATGAAAAGCTGAACTCTAGGGACGCCCAAGGAGTCACGCATGCAATTAATCATGATCATCGTACGTACACAGCTTTGTCGTGAGTAATATTTACAAAGGCAAAACAACGTACATACCAAATATGGATTCGAACAATGACTGCAACTGACTGCGTGTGTGTGTGTGAGTGGGGGTGTGTGTGTGTTGGGGGGGTGAGGCCAGGGTTGCAGGAGCGTCAAATCCATACCTTCAGCAAGAGTAAATCAACATAAGATTTCTAAAAGTTGAGAGAAAAAAAATAACTTCGAGAAATAGTAGTCTAAATATATCATCTACTTTTATTTAGGCAAATACTAAAATAAATTGCTATAAGTAGTTGCCTCCGAAGAACAGCCTTCAGAGTTGCAAGGGATGGGCCAGGCAATTGCCTTTTATTCATGATGAGCCTTAAAACATTATTTGACTTTTTAAACTCTGTGTTCGCCATCAAGAGGCTGTAGACAACTACCTTTAATTTGCATAGTCCCTGGACGATAAGAATGCTCCCCTTGAGCCCCATGGTCTGGGTGGGAGGTAGAAAAGGATTATTGCTGATACCTTCAACATGGCTCGAAAGTCATAATTCTGCACAGGAGCACATATTCTTGGCTCTCTCTCCCAGCCCAGCATTTTGGATGACAAAGTCCATCTCTGGCGCTGAGACACAAATATAATCGTGCCTACTTTGAGACAGTGCTGTCCAAATTACAAAACCATTGCACGCACACAACCTTGTCTGATCCTGTAGCAACCTTAGGAGATAGTCACAGCGGGGAGTAACGGACAAACAAGGGAGTTGGGATTCGGAAAGGACTTATACAGGGTCGCACCCCCTAGACCCCAACCAGCTACTGCTCTGTGGACCTCCCGAAGCCGTCGATCTAAAGCAAGGGGAAATCCGGCACAATTCTGGAATAGGCCATTTATTGATCTTTGGTACACTGTCTACTGGGGACTTCCAATCTGAGGGCATTGAGTCATTCTCTGCTTTATCTGCCCTGCCTTTCCACCCTGCCACTTCCTACCTTTTTTCTTCCCAGATCTGCAGTAGCCTCTTGTGACAGCCCAGATCTCACCCCTTTCCCATTCCTCATGCCTCCAAATTTAATTCCCAGTGTCAGGAATTAACACATTCCAAACACTTAGACCGTCAGCTAAATCACTCTCATGGTGCGTCTTTGGTGGTTTAGTGGTTTATGCTCACCACGGGAGTCTGCCCCACCCTTGGAATCTGAATTAGACCTGGAGATCATGTGATCAAACCCGGGAGGCACCCGGCCCATCACAAGGTATCTTCTCAGCTCCTGCTCATCTGGAAGTCCAGTCCTCACAAACACAGGACTCTGGCCATGGGCCATAGTCCCCCAAGGATGTGCTCCTCTTGGTCTTTCTATCTTTCAATCTATGCCTCAAGAACACACTTAGTTTAAGGCTAAAGAAATAGAAAAAAAAAGAAGAAACGAGAGCAGAGGCAGCGGGAGAAAGAGGATGCTACATGCAAGACATTGGCAGCAGTGACTGCCACCAGCGTCGGCCCAGGGACCAGCGGTGGGCACAGCCCTGGTTTCGGCCACCAACGCTTCTGCCAACCTCAGGCTTCTCGGAGGCCCCTCGGCCCCCTGGTGTGGTGGAGGCAGGCAGGATCACAGCACCCGTGCTACGGCCGCAAGGCATAGCTCCAACACGTGAGAACACTTCCCTCCCGGAGATTTAATTTCCCCTTCCAGCCACCCTGCCCCTGGGGCCCAAAACGTACTTCACAAGTCATCTGTCTCGTCCTCTTAGCCTCTTTGGCAGGTCTTTTAACACCCATTGGAAAACAATGCTGCCTTTGATTCGGAGGCAAATCCCTAACACTGCTTCCCTTGTTTCTAATTAGCAATATTTCTGTGGTAATTAAGACAAGAGCAGCTCCTCGCTTCTGCAGCATTTTCAATTCAGACAGGACAAAAAAACACAACAGTAACGTAAAGCAGGGCTGAGACTACCTGTTCGCTGACTTGGCGATATTTTCATTTTAGTACCTTGGTGCAAACATACATGTATGCACACACGCACACACATATTCAAGCGCACAGATGCAGTACATGTTCAGGCACACAGACACGCTCGTGTGCGTGCACACACACAGTCAGGAAGAGTCACTCGTTCCTGAGATGAACAGGATCCAAAATGCACTCATGGAAATGCTGTCACTCTGTGGGCTGAGAAATGCACCGGCTGAAACCCTGGGCATCCCACAGAGGGGAGGCTCTCCGTGAGCTGCGTGCTGACGGAAGGTGGCTGGGAGAGGCCGCCTTCCTCCTGTCACCAGTGGCTGGATGTGAGCATGCGGTCTCTCTGGTCAAACAGCCAGAGACTCGGCATTTTCCGGATCTTTCCGGGCGCTGCTGCCTATGGTCGCTCTGCGTTGGCTTTGCTCTTGCCTAGTGGGACAGGGAGCTAGGGCTCCGCGTTGCCCTGACAAAGCCCAAAGCTGGAGGCTGAGCCCACAGAGTTCACGATGCCACGGTTTCCCTCTCGGAGATGCCACTCTTGCCTCTAAACGTGGGTGTGTGTGTGCACACGGACACGTGCTTATATACGCTCCCGCGGGTTAGCACATAGGTGCGAACTGGGAGGCTGGTGTTCACCAGAGTTTAGGCAAAGATCTCTTGTAATTGTGTGAGTATGTGTGTGTTTTTCAGGGAATTGACAGATAGCACAGGGTTTTTTTTGTTTGGAAATTATAATTATTTCAGGCGATTGGGTAATTATTTCTCCCATGGCGAGTTACTTTGCGCCTCCTCAGGCTGACCCGTGTTTGCCAATAGCTTTGCACTGTTTGGTGGCCAAGGCCATGGGTGAGGTTCTGCTGAGGCCCAGCCCCTGGCTCCAGGAGTCCTCCAGGCCCCCATCTGGAGCATATCCATATTTGGGCAGGCCGAGTCAGGGAGCAGGATGCTTCTCTTGTATTGGTTCCTCTCTTGCACTGTGAAATCCTGGATCTCCCATCCCATGCTGGTTGAATCGTAAAACCAGGGGGAGTTAGTTGGTCGAGTGTTAGGGATCGTATATATTATTCAAGCTTCTCTTTTTATTGATAAAGACTCTGAGGCCAAGAGGAAATGTTGATCCCAGGTCATTCAGCAGCAGGGCGAGGACACAGGTCCCCTGCCTCTCCAGCCAGGGGTCCGTCCTCCTCCATGTAGAGATTTAATTCTTTTTAATGACACAACGACCACTGACTTTCTAGGATGAATTAAGGATTGCATCAGATGCTGCAGGTTCAAAAGAGCCACAAAGGCGAGTGCTCAGCAGATGTCAAAGGAGACGGTGTTTGGAAGGAACCTCACACAGTGCCTGGCCCAGAAGAGGTGTCCCTTGAGTCCCAGCAACCTTTCCCTGTCCCCTCCCCCTTCCTGACCAATACATCTGCAAGGGGAGAGAATATCATATATTTGAATGACTTAAGTTCTTATAGGTGTCAGAAGGGTAGCTGAGGGACAACTCCTGTCCCTTCTTCCAAAGCACATGTTCTAGTATCACAATAAACCTCCAGGCCCAGGGGCAGCCTGGAAGAACCCCCAGGTAGTCTATGAAGGTGCGGTGCCTCCTGCAGCCCCTCTTTTCCAGGGTGTTGGGTGAAAGCATATTTCACTCACACTGGCCTGACTCGTAGGCACATTGGTGCTGACTCACTGACAGCCACAGGACAGAAAAGCCACCTTCTCAGGGTTTGGCCACAGGCAGAGATAGTCAAGAAGCCAAATTTCAGCTCCCCCAAAGGGACACACTATGGGCTGGCTGTCTGGGAAAAATGTCCTCAAGGCCATTCAGATTGAAACCCAAGCAGCTCTATCCATTTTGTGACCTGGTAACAGAACTCTCATTTTCCAGAGACTTAAAGTCTCCTTGCTTTACTCTTATCCAAAAACCCAAAGGCATAAAACCATGAAGAATCTGAAATAGCCAGGCCAAGTCATTCCTGATTTAGCATTGAAGCGGAGGACTTGATTAGAAGGTTCCTTCTGACCCGCAGTTGTATGAATTGAAGACCGTCACATCCACCACGCTGCTAGCTTCGCATGCATCTGCTATGCATTCATTCGAAGCCACTCTAGACCCTATTCAAGGTGAGATATAAGGACTCTGACTCCCCACCCCACTGCTCGACACTTACAGCAGAATAGTGATGTAGAAAGATATAAAACGAGAGATAAATGTAGATCTCTAGTTGGGGGCCAACAGTATCTAGGCAAGTATATCTACAAATCAAAAGACCTACCCCAGCTGGCACATGATGAGATGCCGGGACATGCTGAACTGAGGCTCTCTGGCCACTGGGGCCACCATCCTGGGCCTTTAGCCTCAGCCTCTCACCCTCTGATTCTTTTCCGCCTCCTCGCCAGAGGGCCAGTGACCTGCAGCACCAAGCTGGACATGCCCGGATGGGCGGGCGGGCAGCCTTAGCCACGTGCAGCAGGAGACAACTAGTTCCCCTGGAGGAGGGAATGTGCGTAACTGGGCTGGTGACGGATGGGCCACCTGCAGCTGAGCCGAGTCCCATCCCGACCCAGACCCTTTGTCTTCTCTCAACCCTCCATGCACTTCAGTTCTGGCCCGCACCCTCTGCCTGTGCTCTGCGGCACAGGGCCTCTTCTGCCAGGACTTTGGGGTGCAGGCAGTCCTCCCACCAGAGGGCCCCACTAGTCATGCCGGCAGCTTGGTCAGCCCGGGATCCCTTTGACCACTCACCTTCCCTGCACTCTGCTTTGCTGGCTTTTCAGCCCATCAGGGTCCCTAACTCTCCTCCTCCTGCTCCTTCTCGTGTTCAATGTGTCAGCCTCCTCTGTTACTCCCCACCCCCCACAATATGAGGGAGGCATCTGCGCTCCACACTCCTCCCACGTTCCCCTGCCTGTGGCAGACAGACTTGAAAATGGCCTCCTGTTGCCCTCACCACCCCAGGGTCGTGCCTCTGTGTCATCCCCTCCCCCCGAGCATGAGCAGATCTGTGACTTGCTTCTAACCAACAGAATATGGCAGTCATAGGGGTGTCACTTCCACAATTGCATTACGTGGGAGTGTAGCACCTTGTTGGTGGACTCCATCCCTTGCTGGTTTTGGTGGAGCAGGCAGCCATGCTGGGGAGGCTCACATGGCCAGGGACTGAGGTGGCCCACCCCCCACCAACAGTCAGCAGAATTGAGGGCGGTTCCTAGCAGACAGCTAGGCAGAAACTGAGACACTCAGTCCAGCAGCCCAGAAGGAGCTGAATTCTGCTAACCACTGTGGGTGACTGGGAGGAGACGGAGCCTGGGGAAGAAGAGACTGTAGCCTTGGCCAACACCTTGGACGCAGCTTTCAGATGAGACCCTGAGCAAGAGAACCCCGCTAAGCCTGGTCTACAGAAACTGTGAGATAACAATGTGTGTGCTCTAAACCCCTAAGCTTGTGGTAATATCAGAGAAAGAGAAGGCTAGTAGGTTTCACTCTTAGAAGAACCCAACAGTGTGACTCTCCCGTATCTGAAACAGACTTTGAGACTGCACAATGTGTAAGAACAAGGGGAAACATCTGTAGCTTCCCTTTGATGCAGAAGTCCTCTCTCCAGCACCTTGGACAGTTCACCAATCAGCCTCGGTTAGAACTCCCTAGTTCAGTACCTCACTGGGCAGGCCAAAAAGTTCATTTAGTGTTTCCCGTAAGATGGCTCTAGCAGTGCTCAGTCACTTTGAACTCCACTCAAAAGAATTTTGTCACACTGTATCATGACAGCTGTGACATCGGCATGCATTTTTAAAAAAATATCAAAATGGGTAAATTTTTGTGCAGCCATTTTAATATTAAGAATGGAAGAAAATACACACCATTTTTGGTGTATTATGCTTTATTATTTCCAGAAAGGTAAAAGTGCAATTGGAATGCAAAAAAAGATTTGTGCAGTGTGTGGAGAAGATGCTGTGACTGGTCAAATGTGTCAAAAGTGGTTTGCGATGTTTCTTGGTACTATTGACATTTGGCCAAATAACCCTAAACTGGCAGATGTTTAGCAGCACTCTGGCCTCTGCCCACTAGAAGCCAGTGGTGGGAGACAGCTGACATACTCAAAATATCCAAATCAATACGGTGTTTGGTGAAAATGAAAAATGTGTCTTTTATTTTACAGAAAAAAACTAAACAGACTTTCTGGCCAACCCAATACGAGACAGTCATTCTACTGATGGACAGTCCTTCCTTAACTTTTCATGTTTATTTTATGATTATGCAAGGACTTCTTCTGTGCTAGCCCCTATGCTACCGCTTATAGACTTCATTTCAATTACTCCTCAGAGTAATTCTATTGGGTTAGTGGGGACAGTTGTCCTATATCCCCCTTCTTTCCCATGAGTTTGTTCATTTTGGCTTGCTTGTTTGGTTTCAGCACAGTCCTTAATAACGTATTATGGAGAAGGATGAATAGGTGGAACAGAGAGGACTTTTATGGGGCAGTGAAACGACTCTATGTGACACAAAAATGGTGAATACATGGCATTACCCATTTGTCTGAACCCACAGAATGCACAGGACCGAGAGTGAGTGCCGCACGGACTCCGGACTGCGGTGGCGGTGATGTGTCGGTGAGGGCCCACCAGTTGTAACAAACGCACCATCTGTGGGGATGGTACGGAGGAGGGGGCGAGTGCACCTGTGAGCATAGGCAGGGTACAGGAGACCTCTGGCCCTCCTCAGCTCTGCTGGCACCTAAAACTGCTCTAAAACAATAAAGCCTATTTTTATAAAGTCCTCATACTCCAAAACAAAACAAACAACGCCCCCCCCCACCCACATAGCCTCTTCAGTGGGGCATGGGCATGAAATGCCTACTGGACATAGCATTTTATTTGGAGTGACGGCGATGCTCTGCAATCTGATAGAGGTGGTGGCAGGTGCCCAGGGTTGTGACAGTCCCAATACCAGAGTCGTTCCATTGAAAATGGTGCATTTTGTGTTATAGAAACTTTACTTCAATAAATGTTTCATATCCAAAAAAGTATATTCTGGATATTTTAAACATAGAAAACAGTATAAAGATTAAAATAACATAGCCCCACATACCCAACACTCAGCTTAAAAATGAATGATGAACAGAAGTCAGTCTTGCTTTTCCATGACATTCTGCCCTCCCCCCACCCCGCCCACCCCACCGAGAAGCAAATGCTGCTCAGGGCCTCTCCGGTCTCACTCCCCTGGGCTTGTTTATTGTTTTACTTCTGACATAGGTATCGCTGAACAATACGCGGCATTATTGCGCACATTTGAAAATGCACATAAATGCTCTCACGCTGTAGGCATTCGCTTTCAACATCCTCCCTCCGTTCCACTTCTGTTTGTGAGGCTCATGAATTTATATCACAGTTTTGTGGCCATCCTCCTGTGGACAGACACTGAGGTCATTTATCTTCTTAGCCATCACAATCGGTGCTGCTAGAAACACTCTCGCAGATGTCTTTTTGTGCGCAGGAGCAGGAACTCTTGTCAGTTATATATCTGGGAGTATCTTTAGCTCCAGCAGATACAGTCATTTTGCTCTCACAATGAGGTTTTGAGAACCCCCCCCCACCTCCACACACACACACATTGAGTCGGCCCTCCCTGGAGGAGACTGGCTTGTCAGGGACACTTCTGAGGACAATGAGTCAGTCGCCTACTTTGTCCTGGACAGAATACTTCCCTCTACCAGTGGTCTCAGAGTACAGGAAATGTTCCAGAAGACTTATACACTTTAATCTGATATCAATGCTTTTGTCAGGTGGGAATCCCTACACTTTTTACATGAATTATTCTTAAAGCAGGTATCCTCCATCTGTACCGGGACAGCTGGGGTTTTTTTATGCCTAAGAACAGGACTATAATTCTATCCCTATTGAAGTTCACCTTGTTAGCTTCAGTCACCCCCTGTCTCTGGAGAGATATTCTGAATCCTGGGTTTGCTATTCCACCGTAAACTTGGTAAGTCTGCTTTCAGTATTTTATCTAAATCCTTAATAAAATAGTCAAAGAAACCCTCCAATATTCGACGAGGTGTCCCCGTGTTGCTGACGGAGCCCAATGCCTGGATATGGATGGCCGACTAACCTCGACGCTAGCTAACAGCATTACGCAGTCCTCATTGTCCATCTAATCTGAAAGAATGTCCAGGCAAACTTTGTCAGGGACTGTGTCACATCTGGAGTATTCGGCTGATTTATATATAAATCTAGCAATGTGGTCCAAAGAGAAAATGGGATTCTACTTAGTATGCCTCCTCTCAGTGGACCTGTGCTATTAGCGACAGCATTCAGCTTCTAGTGATTTTTCCTCCCCTCTAAGATCCCACAGACAATTTGAAGAGCAATTAATCTCAGAGCTTCTAGGGTGCTCAGGATCAAATTCACCAGGCAATAAAATCTGGAACTCACTTTCTGTGAAACGCCCTGTTTTTCTCATCTCTAGTCTTCTGATCTCTTCCCTCAGCCATCTCCAACTTGTGGTTTTATTATCAGCATTTATAACAGTTTCTTTAGAATCCTGGTGTGAAATATGTTGGGTCTAGAGCCTTTCAAAGCCTCCAGGTAACCACTTACTTTTTGTTTATCCAGCTTGAGTTTCAAGATTATTTTAACAATATTGATTCTATTCTCCTCTGCTGAAAGACCTTGCCTTTCAGTAAAGAAACAAAATACTTGAGTGGTGCTGCTTTCTTTACTTGTCTTTAACCTTGCATCAAGTTCCCCATGCAGCGAGCCCATCCCTTTTAATCCTGAACGTAGCTGCTAAGAGCTTCTGTATTGTCCCTGCTTTTTCCTGAAGCCTCTGCTCACTCTGAGCTTTGAGCCTTCCCAGCACCATTCTTCCAGGCTCTCGACATTCTTTTGTGTTTGTCCTCAGTTATGTTTCTCCTTTCTTCTTCCGCACCTGACCTTTAAATAGATGAGTTAATCCAAGAGCTTTCTGGGCAGCACAACAGCCCCTCAGGTTACCCCCTCACTTCCCCTGTCCCTCCTAAGACAATGCTATCGCTGGTCTACTTCTAAAGAGGAAGGAGGGGGCGAACAGACAAACAGAAGGAAACATAGTCATCGCCCTCCGAAAATCTCCCTCCATGCCAGCCCCACCTCCTACGGTTGGCGGCTGCCTCTTGTCTTCTGGTGCCTTCACCCACAGGGAGGAAAAAGACGTCAAAGGATCAGAAAGCAACCATGGATTCAACCTTCAACAAGGTGTTGAAGGTTGCAAATGACTTTTCAACCTTCTAGAGCCCTTTGGCCCTATGATTTGTAGGGCGTTACAGTACCAGTACTTTACAGCACTAAAGGCATTTACCGTGTCTCAGATGGAGAAACCACAGGGGCCATCAACATACTGCATTCAGACCTTGGAGAGTCAATGAAGTTGGATCCCCAAACTCTGGGAGTGCGTCCAGGGAGAGAGGCTGGTTGGGACTGTATGGCACACATTTCCTCCTGCATCAGGGCTGGGATTCTGCTACACTGGCTCGGTCTGCAGACTGGCAGAGCCTCAAATCCCTCCGCCTGCAGGCCCACGTCCTCAGCAACTCTTCTCTTTGTGTTCCAGTGGCCACAGGCCATTGGCAAGAAAGCAAGAGCAGCTAAGCTGGGGACCGCCCCTGGTCCCCTTCTCTCTCCCTTCCCAAACCACTCTTCCCACCCTGAAATACAAGAAAAATTGCACCACTTCCTGTCATCATCAGTGGGACAGCAACGGTGACATAGTACGCCATAGATCTCCTCTAAAGGAAAGGCTACATTGTATTTTTATGTGCACAATGGTGTTCACATCTAGTAGGTGCTGGCAATATGCTAGTGGCTCCTTTACTACTAGGCTATGTGGTTATATTTATTTTCTCACTCTCCAAATAACGTTTCTGGTCTCTTTGTGCCCAGCACTATGGGAACCCAGCTGAGATTTTAGGAATTCAGTAGCTCCTATGCTCTCCACCCAAGTCTGCCACCTTCACCATCGTGAAGACGTGCCCAAATCGGACCCATTTATATGGGCAGGCCCCTCTCACAGCCACTTGTGCTAAGTGCTAAACGGGCTTGTCCTGGATTTGGAGCCTGAGCCCTTGGAGCGCAGCTTGGGTAACTTAAGTGCCTCTCGTAACAGGAAGCAACTGGAATTCAATAGAGATAAATGTAAAATATTGAACTAGGGAGCTGAACCATCCATAGGGTGGGAGTCTAAATGGAAAGGTTATGGCTGAATGACTAAGCAAGAGAGAACACACAACACACCCAAGAAATTCTTGCAGAAAGACAAGTCCCTGGCGAGGCCCGCACAGAAGGGATGGGAGGCGGCCGCACTGCACGGCCGAGGAGTTCTGCCCCCCGCCCCAGTGCAGGCCGGCTGACAAGGGACAGGGGAAGCGGGCTGCTGATGCAAACATGCCAGCTTGCAGCTCTCATCATGAAAAGTCAATATTGCTTATTCTCTGCCAGGCCCCAAACACAGGGCCTAAAATTCCTAATGACAAGCTGAGGCATTGTTTGTGACTACTAGAAAAAAATACCACCATGCCGGTTGGTCAATTCGATCAAACATCTGGCCAAGTTTCATGAAGCGATTAGTAGAATCAGGTGTTTGACCAAATGGACAGACCAAAACCGAGAGCACAGCGGGTCAACCCCGTGTCCCCAGAGTGTCGGCCACAGGAGGTGCTTTATGAGTGCACCTGGGTCCCACTGGGTGCCCAGGAATTTGCCTTGCAAAGAGCCCACAGCATCGGCATGACCCTCCTATGCACACACTGTGGCTTCTATGTCTTTCCTGTAAAGTATGTTTTCACAGAACTCACCAACGTGTGGGGACCCACTGACTCTGAGCCTGAGCCCACCAGGCAAAGAAAGACGGAAGGGAGAAAGCCAGTACAGAGGCGCAGATGAACATCTGCTGGGATTGAACAAGTTTTCACATTGGTCCAAAAATTTCTCGGGACATGGAAATCACTTGTTCTATTTTCTGGCCCAAGACCATCAATACTTAGCACGCGAGCAGACTCCCATGTCACGACTTGAGCTCTTGCCTAGCATTTGACTAGTTAAGGCTCCTCAGGAACCTATCAAAGGGCGCTAAAGACACACCAGACATTAGCCTCGAGCATGAAAGGGGGGACCCCGGGCACAATCCCTCCCTTTGCTAGTCCCCTCAGAGTTTACTAAGAGCCCCCAGGCCCTAATGAAGAGCGCATCCATTAGTTAAATAAGGGCAGCTGTACAAAGCTCCATACGGCGCTGACATATATACTTAGCTCTTTTGGCTCCAGTTCCAAACTCACTGCTCGGCTTTGGCAGGGAACCACCGGGAGGCCTCTTCTGGGAAAGCACATGGCCCCACGAACGCTAATGCGAACACGTGAGAAAGAAGAGCCGGGAAAGCTGGCGCTGTCCACTACAGCGCCCCCTGCTGGGTCCTGGGAAGGGGGTCTGTTATTTTCTAATCAACGATGGGCAAGCAGGTCTCCCCCTGACACTTTGGCTGAGTGACCAAGGGCTTTCTCTGACAGCCCTGTACTTCCGCCAAGTGCTTTTTCCCAAGGCTCACATCACCCTGGGCAGAGCGCACAAAACCTTCTGAGACAACTTGGCTTGTCTGCTTTTTCTCTGGCACTTCGGAGGGGAGTCTCATTCTTTTGACTGGAGTGAGTAAGTCTTCCTAACTAGAGCACCAGATGTTGATTTAAAGAGATTAGCAAAAGAATGATTATTCCCATTAAAAGCGGTCTCAACGGGGCCTGTCTGTATCAACAAGTCCAACAGCAGCATCCGACTGCTCTCCAAGGTCCTGACTTGTCTAAGGCACTCAGCGGCGTGTGGTGCTTGAAATGTACCTGCGACTTCCCCACCAGAGGCCCTGTGTCCTCCCTCCTGCCCTGTCTCCCTGTTCGTCGCTCGCCTGCCCACTGCAGGCAGGAGCAGGCAGCTGGGAGGTGCACGCTGAATGTAGCCCTGGCACCAGAGGCTTTTTTGTTAGCATTCAGCTGCACAGGAGAAAATGTCCCGTTAGGGGCTTTAGAAAAATCTCGTGAGTAGTGCTTTTCTTTATTAGTCCTCTTAATCAGTAAATTACATAATTAATCTAGCAAATGGTACCTGCAGGTTTAGACTATTTAAAAATAATTTGTATTAACTGCACATTTTGATGGTGAACCTGGACCCTCCCGGTGGCACAGGTTTCCTATAGGTGGAGCCTAAGGGTGCCATTTGGTTTGAAGGGCAGGCTTCGGGAATGTAACTGAGATGGAACATCTATCTGGGTGGGTGTCCGGGAGTGGGGGGAATTGGGGACTGGTGCAACTGCCACACTTTCCGGTGCACTGAGCCCGCTGCCTCCCTGCTACTGCCCCCGTCACCAACTTTGTCTCAGAATCTGGCTTCCCTTTGGCTCCACCTGGTCATGGCTGTCTGGAAGGCAGCAAAGCCCAAGGGACTGTCATCGAGCCAGAATTATGATGTAATATCCGAGGCTAGAAGCTGAGATCACTTTTCTCAGTTGAGAACAACTGTTTTCGATGGTTCTGCCCAAAGAAAATTCTGGATCCTAAAAAAAAATCACATTCTTTGTTTCTTTTTCCTTTTTACAAACAGGAAGAAACAGGACCACCCTGTGGGGCCAGGCATTTTGTCTCGGAGTGTTCCTCCTTTCTAAGACCCGGTGGGGCCCTGCCGCTTCTTTCTGGGGCCCTTGTCTTCTTGGCCTTCCTCTCCCCACTCTGCCACTTCCCACCCCATCCCACCCCCACCAGAGGTGGGATGACCCCTATGAATGAGGTCAGACAAACCAGTGGAGGATGAAAACAACAGAGTGACCTTTATAAATATACAGTATTGGATTTGAAAGGGCTTGGACTCGGACACCAGTAGCTGAGGGCAAAGGCATTGAATAACAATGCCACCCACTGGGAGCAACTTCACAGAAGGAAGCCATTTTTCACCGATGCCTGATGCTGGGAAATTTCCTCCTGGAAACCACTGAGAGAGGCCACACAGAAAGGCCCCTCCTTCACCGCTGGCACAGTATTTCGAGAGTGGAATCTGGCAACACGTGTCCAGATCCTTAAAAACACACACCCACTTTGACCCAGCACTTCCTCCAAGGACTAGACCTTCACAGAGCAATTAGGAAACTGCACAGGTATAAGGATGCTCATCTCATCAAAGTACTGGTGGAGACACTAAAAAATAAAAAATGATCTCATCGCCCAATATGTCTGATTAAATAAATTACGGTAGAGCCCACGATGCTATGAAACCACGGAAAGTGAATTCTAATTGCTGACATTAACAATGTTCATGAGCTGTCGATGTGTGAGGCGGGGGTGGGGGTGGGGGTCGGGGCAGGAAACCTGTGAATGTAAAGTGGACCCTGGACCTTAGAAAGCTTGAGTTCTGTAGGGAATGGACAATAAGCAGACTCTTTAAAAAGGCTTTAAAAAAAAGTAAAAAAAATTAGACCATGGTTGGTGATTTCGTTTCTGCAAGAGTCCTTATTGTTTTATACGAGTCCCAAATCACTCAGCCTCAAGCAGAGCAGGGGGGAGTGAAGACAATGAGCTATCGCTGAATAATCGGGAGTTCATTAAGGACTCTTAGTACATCAAAATCCAATTAATTCATTAGCTTGGCACTTGCATTTTCCTTCTGTACCCCACACCCCCACTGGCAGCCAGCCTTTCACCCTATTGTGTAGTTTATTAGCAACCCCAAATGGAGGCGTAGGGGAAATGAAAGGGAGATAAAATCCAAATGAATCAAGTTTGTTACTTGTTCACAAAAATGAACCAGGGTGGTGGTGCCCGCAGGGGGCAGCGTTAACAACACTGTGTTGCTCGTGTGGCTTTGAGTGGAGGTCATGTTGGCAGATCAGCATCTGGCACACAGTAGGTCCTCATCTGGGCACTGCATAGACCCCAAGTGAGGGAATTTGATCTGACACTTTGGAGCCACAGACCCCCAAACCATACGCTCTCCTCTGCAAATCTGCAGTAAGACAGAGAATCCAGCCAGAAGGGGTTCTAGTTCTACAGGCCCCGACTCCCCAGAGTCTTCAGAGACCTGACTCCTCCTGTCCCTGTGGGGTCTCTGGGTGACATTAAGGCCCCCATCAGTGGCCTGCTGTAAGGTTGGACAGCAGATGCACGAACCATCCTCACACTCAAATCCCGCAGACACCATCACCTGGGCGCCTGGGGCACGTTTCCCGCCGTCGGCCGCACCCACGTGAGCATCACAAACCTGCGTTTCTTTTTCATCTGCAAGGAGAAAGCCAGGCTGATAACTGTGGTCTGTCACTGCTGAGCATTCATTAGAGAACAAACACGCCAGAGGAATACCGCTCGCTCATCCCACCAGGAAACGGCGTTTGCAGCGACTGGCCCTGTTTGAAACTCACTCCCTCTGGCCCGTCGCCAGCGGCAGCGGTCGCCTTTCCTTCTCCACAGAACCATCGCGGAGGCTTTTATCTTCTGTCCCCTGTCCCCTCCGCCGAAACTGCATTCTAGGATCTTTCAAGATCAGCGGGGCGCCGACAGTCGTGAGCCCCTAGCTGCTCTTCCCAGTCAGGCACCAGCTTGACAAGTTTTAAACCCCGCATCCCCCAGAGGGGTGTGTGTGTGTGTGTGTGTGTGATTGTGTTTAGGACAATGTTTACGTTTAAATTCCCTAGGAGGAAAGAAGGGGCCGGGGTGCGTCGGCTGGAAAGGGAAGGTGTGTGAGGCTGAGACCTGTCCACGGCACGGTCCACCGCGGGAGTCAGAGAGAGACAACCGTGCTGCTGGTGGATGTGCTTGGGTGAAAGTGACTAAGGTCCCCGGTAGACAAGGACACGCCTCTGGGAGGTCATCCGGACCAGAGCCCCGCCCGGGAGCTCTTCCTGTAGTTTACTTACAGGGGCACCTGGGCCATCCCTGGCAGGTCCTGGCCCATGGAGACAGCACCTCCAAACCACAGCAAGAAGGAGATGGTGGTTGGAGCAGCCGTGGTCTAGGACTGCCTGTGAAAAACATCTCGGAAGGAGGTTTAAGCCACGTCAAGAACGCCTCCATCTAAGGGGGAAGTGCGGTGGGGGCATGGCTGTGGGCAGCGGGGTGTGGGACCAGCCCCTCCGCCCTCCGGACCGTCTGACTCTGCTGCAAATGGTGCTGGAATGAGGGGTTTCTAAGGCCCTTCCCAGGTCACTGTTCTAGGGCTCCCGTCCTTCTGCCTCAGTGGAATGGCACGGATGTTCTTGTTGGCTTTCTTCCAGCCCCATACTGCCTACGGACTCACTGAAAGAATCATTGAAGAAACAGTGACTGGAGAAATTAATGCTTGAAGTGCAGTTTGGGAATCTCCTCCCCCTCATATTTCAATGTTCCCTTTGCCCTTGTCCCCCAAACCAAGGCCGATAAGTTAGCGGGAATATTTATAATAACGGACTTGCCAAAAGCCCTTCAAGCTTCTTGTGTGAGCTTGGAGAACGTGACTTCAGAACCAGCCCCTGACCTGTCCTTTCAAGGCCGAGCCCCTGCGGTCCCAGGGCTGAGTCCCTCCGAAGTCCAGCGGGACATAGGCACCCTGTCAGGGCCTGCTTTGCAGGCTTCCTTGCCGGACTGTCGCCCCCGATAGTAAGTATTTGTTTAGTCGTCTGAAGTACGATGATGAATCACAGCAGCTCTCTCTTGTAACAAACAAGGCTGACCTCTGGGCTTTCTTTTCCTTGTTAATAGTTTCTACCTGCTTCATGTAATTGTTTTCAAGAGCTTTGGGTCCATGGAACAAGCTCGGTGAGCCCTGCTCAGCAATCAATCCATTCCTTTAAGAGCAGCTCCATCCCTTCCTGTAGAGACGATTCCGCTCTCTCCGTATCACAGAAGGTACCCAGGTTGGAAATGGTCTCCGTCTCCCTCCATCCATCAGCCTTGTTTATACGCTTTATCTCTGCCTGTTTTTGGTACTTAACAAGCTCCCGCACCCCCTTCCCGTGGGTGCTTTGGCTTTAATGTCACTGCCTGGGCATCAGGAGCTGGTGGTCAGATGTGGCTGGTCCTCTGCCTCCTGCCCCATCCCGGATCACCTGCTGGAGGAGCCCCTGGAAGTTACTCCCTCGCTTCTGTTCACAGCTCCCACGTGGCAGCCCAGTGCAGAGAAGAGCAGCCTGCAGGGGCTGAAGTTCAGGGCAGCTGGACTTCAAGTCCTCCTTGGGGCCTTGAGAGTTGTGGAGGTAGGAGAGCAATTTCACTTTCCTCAGGGCAGCCTCGAGGAGGAGGCGGGCCTCACCTTGAAGCAAGACTAAGTAAACGTTTCTTTTAAAGGTCCCCTTGCCTGGCTGTTCATCTATTTTTTTTTTAAACCTGGCACCCTTTGGGGGTTGAATTTATTGGATTGACATTGGTTAATAAAATTACCATATTTTTTGGAACATAAGAAACACCTAGGTTTTAGAGGAAGAAAATTGGGGAAAAAATTCTGAAGCAAAATATGTGGTCAAATTTTTAATAACATAAATAACATAATATTTCACCAATGTAAACGTAAACAGAACTCAACAGCAGCATTAACGACCATTATTCCTCCCAAATTTGGCGGAGGGGGGGAGTGTGTCTTATAGTCTGAAAAATACGGTATAATGTTTCAGGTGTACAGTTCTGCAATACATCACCTGTTTATTGTATTGTATGTTCACCACCCCTCAAGTGAAAGCCCTTTTTCTCCCCAGTCTCAGTGTTTTTATTCTACTTTCTAGCCAAGGACTGCCAAGGAACAGTGCTTTTTCCCTTTCTTCCCCTGGCCAGGAAAGAGAGAAAGCCCAGTCCTCACAGGGGGGAGGGAGAAATCACAGCCAGCCACTGAGAAACCCTCTCAGGAGATGGTGAAACTTCCCCCAGATGGCTGGGGAGAAAGTTGCGGCCCATCTCATTGGCTGTGGACATTGCGTTTCACTCTTATTCGAGGCTAGGCAATGGGGGGTCTGCAGGAGGGTCTGCAACAGCGCCCTCCAATGACTCTACTTCCTCCTGACCCCGGGGCCCGACCAGCCGATGGCTGTCCCACGCGGGCGCCTGCTCACGGCAGCCCAGACCACGCTCGAGAGAGACCCGCGGCCCCAGTCCCCGAACATCCACCGAGGTCAGAGAGCATGCCTGTGCTGATGTCGGGCAAGCCGTGCAGATGACAAGATCTCTGCTTTCGAGCAGCTTACAAAACAAATGGGGACAAGACAAAGACAAATGAAACGAACAAAAAAAATACTCGTACAAAGCCATCTATCACTCAGCGACGAAATCTGTGGTTTTTGCAGTTTTGTTTTGACCGCTACTCATGGAACTGTCCTCGATCAATAAAATGCTTGCTGGCGATACCAATATGTCATCAAAATTAATAGCACACTGCGACCAAGCTTCATTTATTGTCATTCAACAAGTACTTATTATGCATTTACTCTAATCATGTGTTGCATTTGTGAAGAACTTCAGAGTTTGCAAAAATGCTTCCACAAACACCGACTCATTGGATTCTTATTAGGCAGTTAGGTTTAGAGAAGACGGATAATAAGGCTCTGGAAGGCTAAGTGGTTTCCCAAGGTCACTGGGTTATTAAGTCTGTAGCTTCCTCTCACCATCCGTGTGCCGTGTGCCATTGGCCAGCCCACCCTTGAAGCTTAGCCACAGACAAAAGATCCAAGTTTGAGTCCATGTGGTTAGCCCAGGGCAAGGGTGCCGTCTCTGGCCTTAGGCATCCTGTGCACTCCTGCCTTACGCTCGGTGATGGATAAAAAGGCTGCAAATACTAAAAATAGGAGCCTTAGGAGTCCTTTTCTAAGTTTCGTATAGGTCGGCACACACACACTCTACTGGCCCTTTGACTCAGCATCTCTCATCACCGACCCCTGGGTTCGGGAGACACGGCCCAACTGCTGATGTGCGGTCTTTGAGGAAATGCCTCCGGAGGCCCAGGATAAACTTTCCAAGCTCACCTCAACTTTCAGGCTGGAGGTAGGGCTGCTTGCACAATTTTCCCATCCTTCTCACCCAGCCAGCTGATTAAAGGGTCGATTGCCTGCAGCTGGGATCGGAGGGGGAGGAGGCTGAAAGAGGGAGCTGCTTTCACTACTGTTTAGAGTGCGTGTGCGTGCGCGTGTATTTGACGGCCTTATTCTACGTTCCGGTGGACTCTGCCCTAAAGGACTGCACTGTGAAGACTCACAAAGACCCCTCCCCACCCCTGGTGTCGGGGAGTCTCACGTCAGCACCACTCCAGTCGCGTGTCCTCAGAGGCCGATTACAAAGGGAGCGTCAAGTACCAATGAACCATCAGAGTCGCCCCCGGCCCAGCACCAGGGGCCCCAGAGACAGCAGCGTGTCTGCTCTACAGCCGACGGGAACACACTTGCCTTCCACTGAAGAGTGACGACCAAGACAAACAGGCAAACACACGCCCCAAGGTGAGCCGTGTGCATACCGGCCGGGGCACCTGACTGTGCCGGCGGTCCTCATGCGGGAGTGCCCTCCCCGCCTGCACACAGCTTGGACCAGCACAAGTGCCCCGTGCCAGGGCCCACAGCACTGACGCTGACGAGTTCACGGCAGGGACAGCCTGATGCTGTCAGCCCGAACCCACTGCCTCTGTGGTCTTGTTCAAGATGCAAAGCAGCCACGGTCACTTGATTTACTCACTTGTCCACTCAACAGATGTTTCTGGGGCAGCCACAGCTGAGCGCTGAGGATGCCATCAAAAATACAACATCTGCACTGGGGAGGCTTTTGGTTCCTCAGTAATAGAGACTTCCTTCCTACATTTACTGTCAGAAGATCGAACAGGGAACCAGAGAGGTTCAGGCACTTGAGGAGAAAACAGGCCAAGGGGAAGGAGTGGACAGATGACCTGCCTCCTGATGTCCCCTGGTCCTCGGAGCATCCAGAGGAGGGTCAACACTTTGGACATGCGTCCCGTCAGTCAACCCCGCAAGCACAATGAGCACTGTGGTTCATCGGTGGTGCCCGGGTTTGCTCCCAGCACGAAAATGCGTGTCTATTGTAGGTGATGTAGAAAACATGGAAAAATGATACATTGGAGGAAAACAATACATTGGGACAATTTATGATACATATGTGTAATATGCACATACAATATATGATGAATCATACACACTCATACAGGTCCCAATATCTGAATTTAACCTTTTTATCATTTTGGTGTTTTCCTTTCCAAAAGGACTCACTCCATCTTTCTCCAGAATTAAAAAAAAAAAATTTTAATTCATTCACACAGACTCTAGGTACCATATGATCATAGTCCAAACCCCGTCCAGTATCCTCACCATGATTTAGAATTCCCCAAGCTACTGCCTCGTCCAGACATACGCCTGGAGAGAAGGAGCCTTAATTTTAATGCTGGAATAGCTCAAGTTAAAAGAGTTGGCTACAAAACACAGGGTGATTCATCCAGGAGTCAAATGCATTTACATCTTATTTATGTATCATTTTGTCTGCCTTCTTGGAAGTTTCCAGAGGTCCAGACCAACCCTCTGATTAGGGTGCCTAAGCCAGGGTTGAGCACAGAATTGTTCCACACACCTTGGACTTGTGTATGAGTGGGAAAGTGCACCCTCAGCCCCCGCCCCCCCACCACCTCCCTCCCCAGCACTGAGTAAGGAGGGAGAAGGTTTGTGTGGGCCGGACCTGCTCCGCCTTTCACAGCCCTGGGAGGCTCTGCCTTTGCTGGAGCTGTGAGCCTGAGGCCCCCGCAGCCCCTGCGGCCCCCGCAGCCCCCATGGCCCCCAGCGGCTGTCCCAGGAGGCACAGAGGTTAGAGCTGTCACCGCAGCAGTAGCAGGAGAGAGCAGGACACTTGCTGGCAATGAAGGTCCCCGCTGCCATTTCTGGAAGGAGAAGGCCTGGCTCACCAATGCAAAGTAGGACAGAAAGAAGTACCAGGAGAGTGGCCTGTCACTGCCACCCAGCCTGACAGCCCGACAGGTGAGTTAGCCAATGCTACACTGTAAGGAATTGCAAGCTATTTTCTGCAAAGTGGGCAAAGACTCTGGGATTAACGACTGTACAGCGTGATAGATGTTGCTAAAGAAAGTCATAAATTACCAGCCATGAACCTGGCAAAGCTTCTCTGATTGTACGATGCAGTCTGGGGCGCTGGCAGGTTCCCAGCCCAGGCAGGGGGTGGGGCCTGGGGCGGGGGCTGATGCAGGAACTGGCAACACATACCCCTGCCCGTGGGGTACAGATGGTGAGCCTGGCAGCGCTCCAGTGTGGAGGCTGTGGAAGCAGCAGAGGTGCTGGGCCGGCTCTGCCTTCTCTGAGCAGCAGCCCTTAATCAACGATGCTGTAAAAGCCAGGCAGGCTGCGGCAAGATCAGCAGAAGAGCCAGCCTTCCTCCTGTTTCCTGGCCGTGGGAGAGGCGGCTGAGGGGGTCCAGGGGGCCCATTCCTGGACGTGAGCTGTGGGATCCGATCCTAACATGAGGGGTGGTGGGGTGAGTGGAGGACCTTGGGTGATTTCTGCTCCCAACTTCCTCTGCCAGGGCTCCCAAACCTGGGCAGGTGCATCCAAAACTGTGACCACGACAAGGATACTCAAGCCGTGACTGCGGCCTCAAATGCTGGCCACACTGGAGCCAGCCCCCAGTCCTGTTTCCACACTCCTGACTCGGGCCCTGTCTTCTCCCCACCCTCTTCTCCACCTGTCGTCGT
Source organism: Tonatia bakeri (assembly GCA_004024845.1). Lineage (NCBI taxonomy): Eukaryota > Metazoa > Chordata > Mammalia > Chiroptera > Phyllostomidae > Tonatia > Tonatia bakeri. Next base: position 74,016 of record PVIA01007434.1, read on the forward strand.
GACCTTGGAGGAAGGGATAAGGCAACCAGTGCAGAGATAAAAGAGGGAGAAGAGAGGAGAGGAGGAAGGACCGAGTGGAAGAAAAGATGCGAGTGTGAAGCACGCACAGTAGGGAAACAGACAAAGCTGCCCAAGGAAGGACCCCTCCCTCCCCCGTCTCTCAAGGTCTTCTCCCCGGACCCCCCACCAAGGACTGCATCAAACATGACTAGTGGGAGATAGGAGAGAGAAAATGTGGAGCCACCGTCTGCCTCCCCCACTCCAGTGTTAGCTGTCACACCCATACACACTCATGCACCTTCATACACACACATGCTCTTCAAGAAGTGTCTGCTTTCCACATCATAAAGGACAGTGTCAACAGATAGGGGAGCCCCTCCTTTCCTGCCTCTTCCGTGGTGCAGAGGGGACGTGCCCATGCCACACTGCCCTGTGTGCACGGGCTGACCAGCAGTGAAGGTGTGGCCACCTCGCCCTGAGGGCTTGTGGGCTACAGAGGCGCAGAAGGAGACTCAGGGCCAGCGAAGCACAGAGCTCAGCTCTGCACCAACATAGAGGATCAGACCCAGCACTGGCCATCGGCCTGAGTAATTATTGAGTCTCTGTGTGCCAGACATTAGGGATTCAGTGTTGGACAAAACAGATATAGCTCGTGCCTCACGAAATTTAGCAACTAAGCTCTTGGTGGTATTCGCCGAGTATTTCTAGCCCTCTGCCTTCTGGACACATGGTAGGATTGCACCTTCTGGCCCCCTTATGGTTTGGTGGGCCACGTGACTTGTGACTGGAGATGATTTGTGTCACTTCCAGGAGAGAGCTGTGTTGCATTGCCAACACGAGATCCTCCCATGCAGTGTTCAGGCTGGCGGCCACTGAACAACCGCGGTGAGCAGGGCCTGCTAGCTGACCGAGATGGACAGGGAGCATGGACAAGAAATAAATTTGGGAGTCATTTCCTGCTTTAGTGTAACCCAGCCTATCTTGACTGACACATTCTTATCAGCACCTGGCACACTTACTGAGCATCTATTATGGACTTAAGGTCAATGGTTGGCTTTTCCTTTATGTGCCGAACTTGGCTCCCTAGGCAGGCTGTGAGCAGGCCGAGGGCAGAGACGGTGGCCTAGGCACGTGTGTATCCGTCCGCACACGGTAGATTCCGCAGCGGAAGCCAACTATCACTTTAAGCACATAGGTTCTTTATAAACGTATTGGCTGCTGGTAGGTATCGGTCAGGACGAGTGAGGTTACACATGGGGCAGAGGTGAAGGACAAACCAAGTGAAAGGAAAGAAAGCAAGCACCACAGACTGGGTGGAGAAGGAAGCCTTCCTGAAGATTTTGGTCTTGAGTTGGGCCATGAAGGATGGATTGAGTTCAGCGAGGTGGACAGAAGCGTATGGAACATTCTGGGGGTGAGAGGGCCCACCCTGCTGTCTGTACAGGAGGTTGTGTGAGACATGCTTGAGGGGCAGTCGGTGTAAATGGATGCTTAGCCATGGGGACGGTGCTACAAAGGACCCACTCAGGAGACCTCGGTGCTGGTGGAGAAGTGGGCGGAGCTGCAGGGGCAGGAGAAGGATGGGGCGAGGCTCTGGACCTGCTGGCACCGCCCCGGGCTGCTCTTGGACGTGTCCTCGCTCAGGGAGCCCTGTCTCCAGCCAGCAGCTGTTTTTTCCCCTCATTTCCTGCAGAAGGTAATAACCTGTCACCAGAGCAAATAAAGTCTGATTTACATGAGATTTAATGCTGAGTATTTTCCTCATTCCCCGGCACGGTGGCAGCAGGATGGCCTGGCTAGCACAGCACAGCCCGGCCTGCCGTGTGCAGCAGCGGGATGCCCCTGCACGGACGTGGCAAAGGAAATTACTTTTCGGTGACAGGGTCTATCACCCTGGGCGGGGGATCCCAGTCAGTCTGGCAACACCCCAGCTGCTCTTCCTGAAAAAGATGCAAAGTCAGATGAACGGGGCTTGAGGAAACAGAGGGGAGAGGAGGAAGCACAGTCAGAAATTCACTCAGTTTCCCCAGGCTCTGGCCCCTGGGCCTCAGCCTTATGGTGACGGTGGCTTGAGTCCCATCGAGGGGCATCGGCATCACCATTACACACGCCGTTGCCATGGCCATGACACCACCGGTGACTGGAAACATTCCGTAAGCACCAGCCAGGACCGTGCTAGTCACAGCAGCTACAGAAACGTGGTACTGCCTCCGAGGATTTATAGTTAGCGAAGTGAGACACTCACAGAAAAGCATCATTTTTCTCCACCTCCATCGCCACCCCATCTCTTCTCCCCAGGCTTGTAAATACTCCAGGAACTTTCCTGCCTTTGCCAATGATCTTTCCACTTGGAGCGTCTACATAAATCCTATTTTTTAAGACCCAGCTTAAACGCTACCCTTTCCTGAAGCCTTTCTCAGTCCTCCGTACCTGATGTCCTCTCTCCTCTGTGCTCCCAACTCACAGCAATTCCCTTGGTTTCAGCGCTCATCGCCTCTCTGCTTGGATGCAGTCATCGAGGCACATGTGCTTTTTCACCACGAGGCTCTGCAAAATCCTTAAGGACGAGCAGAAAAGCCTCTGACACCAGGCAAAGAAAGTCCATCCCTGCTTTCTCGAGCAAGCCCCCTGAGGCCCCAGCTCACTTCTCTACAGCAGATGTGGTATGATGGGGGCCTTGTGTTATTCTAACCGGACAGGGATGAGGAATGTATGCAGATGGTCGCACAGCTAATGCATAAGAGGTGGGCTAAGGGGACAGGAGGAGGGGGCGCCTTGAATTCAACTCTAGAGGCATGAGGGACCCCAGGGAAGAATTTGAGGCTACTGCCTTCAAGAGTTCAAGAACTCCCCCCACAGTTTGCCTGAGGTTCTGTTTTATTGCTGTTTTTCTCTGACTTCAGGATTCCTGTTTCAGGAGTTCACAGGTCTGGGAGTAGACTCATTTCTTTTTCCTTAACCGAGAGGCTTGAGGATTCCCTTGTCTCCGCCTATCCCATGGTAGGCCTCTGGTAGGTCTGTTCAGGGCTTTCCCGTTGCCTAAATCCCAGCCAACACTCAATTACCCTCTATTACCTGTAGGTGGCTATCCTATAATCCCAGATAACTGTCCTTTGGTTTTCACCAGGCATCAGACAGCACCCCCAAGCCCGGGTTGGTGCTCAGGGAACGGACACGGCTCACAGGACTGGGGTGAGGGACTGGGGGCAAGGCTAACAGCCATCACACTGGCTCTGCCCGTCTCGGCGACACTGCTGTGTGCATTACCATTTCTGTGGAGACCCTGAGGCATAACACCGTTGTCTACATTGGCCTGTCCCACACTGCACTTTGTCTGGCAGCTGCCGTGCAGCAGCAGTGGGAGGAGAGCCCGCTGCCTGGATGCAACATTCAGAGCCCGTCAGAAACAAGGGCTGCACTTTCTGCGGGGGGAGATTATCCACGCCACTGCTCATGCAGATAACTGAGAGCCAGTTGTCAATACTACACATGCGAACTCTGTGACCTTGAGCGGGCTACTCCACCTCCTGAAACCCAGGCTTCCTCCTCTAACGTAGGGGAAATTGCCTCAAAAAGTTGTAGGAAGCAGGAAACGAAGACCTAGCTCAGGGAGCGACACCAGTTGGGTGCTGAATACACGTTAGCTCTGGTTGTTAGCAGTGGAAGGGGAGGACCTCGTGGGGCGTGGTCCTGGGTGCCAGGCTGGGCAAGCCCCGCCCCCTAGGGCAGTTTAATTGGCCCACTTGTCAAGTGCAGGACTTGGGGGTGAAGGGCAGCAGGCAGGTAGGTAGCCATGGAACCGAGAGAGGGTCACAGTGAAAGCTGAGAGAGAGGGAGGGCTGAGAGGCATTTAATAGACAGGTACCCGGATTATAGCAAGAGGAAGGGGCCATGGAGAAGGTGAGTGAGATGATAAAAGAGATTAAATGGGAAGAGAGCCACACCACTGCAGGGAAACGTAAACAGACCAAACCATGGACAGACAGACGCCGTGGATGGACAGAGGCCACAGAGCAGGGTAGCAGAAAATACAAGCAATGTGAACAGCCCAGTGGAGAGAGGTAGGTAGAGGGTCAGTGTCACCTAGATAGATGCCCCGCTGAGCAGAGGGGAGGAAGAGATGACAGGTCCCTGTGGGTGCAGAGGGAGGAGTGCAGAGGGAGGAGTGCAGAGGGAGACCCTGGCCCCACCCCGCCAGGTTTGCTGCCTCCTGCTCTGGGCTCTGGCCCCTGGAGGCACCGGTGATGTGGCTTAATGAGGAATCCCTGGAGCTAAACTGGAATGAAAACAAACCAGCATGCTGTAGGGATTTTGTCACCTTTTCTGCACTTGCCATGGAGAGGAATTTAAATGACAGCCAGCATGGCAATTAGCGTGTCCTCCTGTGGCTGGCCGAGGGGAAGGAGGACTTCTGAGGGCTCTGAGGCTTGAGCCAGGTGGCAGGACTATTCCCACCCCCAGAGAGCAGACCCTGTGGGTCTTTCTGGGCAGAACCCCCCTCCAACCCCCGCTTCCTGCCAGGGCCCCTACTGTCTGTCCTCAGAGGCCCTGGCTCAGCTCACCCCAGTCAGGGGGCTCTCTGCTTTCTCACAGCGGAACCACCTGCGGGTGCCAGGAAGCACCCCGCACCAGCTCAGAGCTTTATCCACACAACTCGCTCAACTAAGCAAACAAAATGGACTCGGGGACTTTCATCACCTCCCAGCACCGGTTCTGTTTCTTCGGAGTTAAAGGACGAGGAGCGCCTTTCTTGTCTCCCTCCCTCCTTTCCTTCCTCCCTCCCCCGCTCCCTCACTCCCTCCTAGATTTTTCAGCACACCACCAACATGAGACAGCACAGGCATCACATGGGCACTACCAGAGGGCCACCGTGTGCAGGGATGATGAGGAACCAAAGACAGAAAGGAAAGCTTACTGTGTGTGGCAGGTGAGCTTTAGGGGGCTTAGAGGATGGCAGGTGAGTAAGGCCTCCAGGTGGAGGGCAGGCCTGAGCCAGGAAACGCAGGGTGCGTTGGGGCCCTGGCAGGTGGACCGTGGTGGCAGAGGAGACGAGAAGTGGACAGGGGGGTGGGAAGAGTGGGGCCAGGTGGTTTGGGTTTGTCAAGGTCAGGACTTCGCATGGTATCGAGCCCCAGTGATTCCCCTGGAGGGTTTTGAGGAAGTAGAAACAAAGTCAGAGTTCCGGGTGGTGATGGGTGAAGTGACAGGGAGGACATGTGGCAGGTGACAGAGCCCACGGCACGGGTCCTCCTGGAACCACAGCAGCGGGGGTCGGGAGGAACACCACCCAGGCTTCCTTCCTGCCAGCAGTACCCCAAGCCCTCTTCTCTCCAGAGTCCTCTCTCCTGGGGACACCCACTGTGTGTCCGTGTCCCCCTGCGGGCCCTGCCTCTCATTATTCCATGGCTTTCCCTTCTCCTTCTCCTATGAGACAGCTTCAGTATTTAAGGAGGATACTGGTCCCCATGGCAACTCAGACACATCAGAGATCCCATAAAAGATGCTGAGGTCCCAACAGCCTAAGGAAAGGACAGGAAAGCCAGAGAGAGAGGGCCCCACCATCCAGTTCTTCACCTGTAGAGCCCACCTCAAGAACCCTTCCGCCTGGCTCCTAGGCACTGATTTGGGGGAGCAACCTCTTCTGGGGAGGCGGCCCTGGCAGCTGACACATAAGAGCCTGATGCTCTCCTGTGAGGTGTGGCCAATTACTTTGACAATTCTGTCTTGCGCTGTCAGTTAAATGCCATGTCACTGAAGTGCACAATCTAACCTCTCCCCAAAGACAGCAGGGGTGGGAGAACCAGGCCTGCCTTTTCTGTTTGCCCTGCAGCCCCTGGCACGGAGCTGCACGCAGGGCGCAGCTCAGAAAGGCCATCTGAACGAATGGACAAAGCCCAACACTACACCTGGGGGGAGGAGGGACTCTATCTGCATAAGAAATGTAATTAACTCCACAGAGATCCCAGGGAGGACTGTCATTCAAAGGAAGGCCTTCCCCAGTTCTCCCGGTTCTCCCGCAGCTCAGAATATCCTTTGAACTTCTCTCAGAATTATCTTTAAGGCTGGTTAATGAGCCACACAAGAATAGCAGTCTTATTACATTATAATCACCCTGTGCACATGGAACAAACCCTCCCACCTTCTGCAACTTTTAGCAAAGGGAAGTTTGTGGGACTCTGCTTCCCCCTTTCAAAGAAGACCTTCTGTGTCGTATTTTCTGTTACCTTCAAGACTGTGTGTGATGTTTATTTTCACCTGATCTTATCTGCACAAAGGGTGGAGGTGAATGGTGTGTGTTTGGGGGGTGCATTTATGGGTCAAAACAAGGAGAGTTTGCACTGTCCCTCAGCCCACTTTATGGCACGTGGGTCTATTTGCCCCGGTTGCGTGTTAAGTTCTCACTACTGTTCCCCCATGGAGAGGTGGGGAGCTCCTGTGTATTCTTACAGAAGGAATGAAGCGTCCCAAAGCCTCAGGGGTCTCTGCTTTGAAAACAAAAATGGAGTGAAAAAGTGCGCAGTTCTGAGTGACCGCGTGGGCTGTGGGTCAGCTGCACCCAGGCTCCCAGGAAGGTCCACAGGAGTGACTGCATGGTGCCGAGGCCCACTGGGCTTTGCTGAGCCTGCTGCTGCGGCAGCGATGACTGCTGGCTGGTACTGGAGACAGGGACCCTCGTCCTCGCTACCTGTCTGCGTGCGCCAGCTACCTCCTCTGGAACAGGGGCCTTCTGACGGTGCACCGTGGACCCACCAGGACCCACTCCCACTGCACTCACCACGCTCGCAAAGGGCGGGGTGGGGGGTGGTCATCTGCGTGGAGACCTGACCCTTCCTGGGCAAGCAGGCTGACGTCTCTGAGCACAGCTGTGAGGTTCTGGCTCATCAGAAAGTCTGTCTTCGGCAGCCACGAGCAGGTGGGTGGGGGCTTCCTGGGTCAAGCATTTGCGCTTGTCCATCTCCATCTCCGAGCTGGATGATTACAGTCGAAAAACAAGCCATGGGTTGGCGAGAGTAAGGACCCCTCGTAGCGGCAGGGGGTGACGGAGAGGAAAGGCGGGTGCTGTGGTCACCGCAGAGCTCAGTTGTGCGCAGGGCACCTTGCTGTGGCTTCGTTACAGTGAGGCTTGAAATCTTTGGGGCGGTTTTTCTTTCCAGGCTTCCATTTCTACAAGTGTAAGATGACAGAGACTGGACGAGGTGATTGGGTCCGCAGTGCTGGCGGCAGGCATCAGGTGGCATGTCCTTGACAGTAAAGGAAGAAGAGGCTGGTGACTCAGTGACAACTCGCTGTATTCCATCATGTTGTGGCCGCGGAACGTCTGGTGCTCATCCATCTGTTTCCACGTTCTAGGGATGGACGGCACATGCTCAGGATGTGGGGCGCCAGGATTAGAGACACTCTCTCTGGCCCTGAACGACAGCAAAACCGATCAACTCCTACAGGCCAGAATCCAGGACTCATTAAAATGGTGCTTCTACCACGTAAACTCACAAATTCCAGGTGGTGTCGAGTAAATTCACAAATCCTTTTCTTGGCTGCAAAATCTCAACACCAACAGAAGAGTAGGGCACTATTCTAAAATATTCCCGCATGGATTTTTTTTTCTAGGTAATTTCTGTTCACCCTACAACTCCTTTCCTGCTGAAACCAGGCTGTGGGGCTGAAGCTCACAGCCCCAGGACACCCGCGCACCTCTGGAGGGCCAAGGCCTGGGTTCTCGGCCTTGAGGTCTCGAAAGCCGAGCTTGCTCTCGTGGGAGTCCGGCTCGGTGCGGGGCTGCCTGTGGTTTCAGTACCGAAACCCTAGCTCGGCCCGTTGAGAGAGAGGACTCAAGCACAAGACTCACATCACAAAGCAGGGACGGAGGGAAACACCAAGGCTGTAACATTCCTGCGTCATGCAAAGAGCACATAAGAAACTTTTGGGGGGGCTTGGGGTAGTGGTGGGGGAGCTGAGGAAGGTGGGAAGAGGAACACAGAACAGTTTCAGTGCAAGCGGGGATCAGGCCCCCATCCATCACCCTGTGGATCACACTCCATGTTGCACTTTGAGGCTGAAACTCTGGGAGAGGAGGTGGTGGGGATTGCCACATGCTGGGCGGGGGGCCTTTGCCATGCTCCCTGCCTGGACCGCTGGGCACAGAGGCCCACACCCTTGTGGGGGTGAGCTGTGTGGGCGGAAAGGATGGCAGGATAGGTGTGGGCAGTGAGAGCTCCCAAGCACCTCCCACTACTGGCCCCCACTGCGGTTTAGTGGGCGTGGAGGTCATCCTCTGTGCCTCAGTGGAATGCAGAAGGGGACACAACCTGAGAGCCAGGCGGCCTGCCGGAACAGCCAGGAGTGGGAGGGGCCGGGCGGGGGCCGAGCCGGTGGCAGACAGGGTGATGGACGGGGGCCTGATCCTGGGGCCCTGGTAGGTAGGTCGGGGTGCAGGGAGACTGTGTGGTGTGGTCATGGGGGCCACGGTGGGCCCACGGTCAGCTCAGGGGGTGCCTCGGAGATGAAAGCTGACGCTCAGTGATCAGGAGGCGCCGGCAAGCCCTGGCGGAAACAGGAGGCCCTCTCACTACCGGCCTTCCCCTCGTCCCAGCATCATCTCCGCGCACCCTCTGGCCGTACCCGGGCTGGCACAGCGAGTACCAGCCTGGGAGCCCAAAACAAGCAGGGATGCCTTTAGCCAAGCAGCTCACGACGCAAAGGTCACAGAATTGACTAACCGGATTGAGATAAACACGCACTCGAGTGAAGTGAAGGCTCGACCAGTGTCACGAGAGGTGTCACCTGCGACACTGCGCACACCAAAAGCACCTGCACGCAGAGGCGGAGCTGTGTGGGGTCTGGGCTGAGTCCGAAAGATAGGGGGCTTCCCTGGACGCCTGCTACAGGACCCGGACACGTTCCTCGTCCCCCTGGGGCTCAAACATCTCATCTGTGAAACAAGAGGATGACACAAACCTCAAAGAGGGGTGGCAGGGGCTCAACTGTGTCACCCAAAGACACGTTGAAGTCCGAAGCCCCAGTACCTGAGAGTGTGACTTTATTTATAAACGAAGCCTTTCCAGAAGTAATGAAATTACAGTCCTTAGGGTGGGCCCTCACCCGGCATGGTGGGTGGCCTCGTGAAGGGGAGATGTGGTCCCGGAGACAGTGTGACAAGGCGTGGGGAGATGACGCCCGTGGCCTGTACGCTGCTCGGGGTTCCAGGAACTGCTGACAGACACCCAGATGCTGAGGTGAGGCCACAAGGCCCCTCCCTGGTGCTGGCAGAGAGCTCGCA